>JACMZG010000032.1:1088786-1203786 GCA_018340805.1 Microvelia longipes | reverse complement strand
GTTAATTAAAAAACACCAAACATTTTTTTTCTGAATAATTGTTTATTGGGAAAAAATCTAAAAATACTTTGTTTACTGTTTGAGTTAAAGCCAATGAATTGAAACCCAACTTCTAAATAAACACGTTTCAAACTAACTAAATAACTAAAATAACTAAACTAACTAAATAACTAACACATAAAAAGAAAAAATGCTTAGTCACTGATTTAAAAAACGTTTCTAACATAATATTTTTTTTATTTAATTTTGATTTATAAATGTTTCTTATAAAATAGTTTAACTATATTTATTTAATCGCTTATATCACGTATTGTTTAATACATCGCTTATAACCTTTTATTTATTTGATTTAATTCCCGTTTTAAATAATAATCTTATATTATTTTTTGATTTTGATTTTTTTTTTAAATCAACTGTTTTAGAAAACCAATTTTTTTTAAAGAAAATGGTGTTTTTAGTTGTTTATTTAAAACTATTGTTTTTTTATTAGTTTATTTAATACTTTTTTTTAATATAAATATTATTGACAACAATTTTTAATATAATATTATTTTTTTTTTGTTTTTTTAACAAAACATTTTTTTTGTTTAAATCAATCAATTAAAACTATATCAATTTAAAGATACAAATTTCATTTTAATAATCCTGTTCTTCAGTTGTTCATTCAAAATTCAAAATAAAAAATGTTAAAACAATTAATTTATAAATAAATAAAAACACATTAGACCTTTAATAAACTAAATTATATGGTTGTTTGTTTTTTTAAGCTCACTGTTAGAGTAATAGTGGTGCACTGAGACAGTTTAGCGTGTATACTTCTTTCGGTATTTTGTTAGAGTTTAAGGTTAAGGGGGCAGAAGTCTCCCCCTCCCGCGCCCCCCCAGGTTTAAAAACCAAGTCGGTTACGGGCTACTGGTTACAGCGCATGTCCTTTCACAACACTGGACTTATTATATCTATTTTTTATTTTTTTTTATTCATTACTTTTTTTTTTTGACGATTGTTTACTTCTTATTTTATTAATTATTTTTTACTTCGTTATTTTTTGTTTCTTCAATTGTTTACCTTCTGTTATTATTGTTTATTTTTTTATATTTTTTATTTCTTTCACTCTAAATTACAATAGAAAGCAATTAGTTAAATTAACTGTGTCATTTATTAAAACTGAAAGAGCTCAGTTGTAAATGACAATTTAAAATACTCTAAATAATTAAAACTTCTTGAAAATATTTATCTCCAATACAAATTCATACTTGCACCGTTTATAAAAAAAAAATCTCACTCAATTTTTCATTTTTATTTTTCATCTTTGCTCAAAATTTTAATTATTATCTTTTCTCCTTTTTTTCTGTAGTTTTTTTTTTCAACTGCACTTTTAATTGAACAAAAACAAACAAAACGCTAACAAGGCTAAAGAAGAAAGAGAAAAAATCTTTACAAAAAATAAAAATAAAAAAACTTTTCAAAAAGATAAGAAACTGTTTTCCTCTTATTCGCAGAACAAAACTATAACACACTGTATGATCATTTAAAAAAATCGGGTACGGGGTACCTCGGAACTTTTCCTCATTACATCGGATTCGCTACGCTCATCCTCCCTGCTTCGGACTCACTTCGTTCGTCCTCAGAATATACAATTTGCCAAATTTATACTGCAGCATGTCCAGTCCACGGATTCGCTTCGCTTGTCCTCAGATAGTAAATGCATCTTTTTCATTTTCAGCGGTCATCCATACAGCTCTGACCACGCTCAATGCGTGGTCCATCCATAACTTTTATGATCCAACAATCCTTATGGATATACTTGTCGTATTGAAACGAAACTTTGTGAACTTATACAAAGAAACTATAAGTATAAAAAACCATTAGAAAAATAAAAGAAAGAAAATGTGTTTTTTATTATAACATATTATAGTATACAAGAGAACTATAACAGTATAAAAACCATTAGAAAAATAAAAAAAGAAAGAAAATATGTTTTTTATTATAACATATTATAGTATACAAGAGAACTATAACAGTATAAAAACTTTCAGAAAAAAAAAAACAATGTTTTTATTATAACATATTATAGTATACAAGAGAACTATAACAGTATAAACTTTTAGAAAAATAAAAAAAATATGTTTTTTTATTATAACATATTATAGTATACAAGAGAACTATAACAGTATAAAAACTTTCAGAAAAATAAAAAAAATATGTTTTTTATTATATATAGTATACAAGAGAACTATAACAGTATAAAAACCATTAGAAAAATAAAAAAGAAAGAAAATGTGTTTTTTATTATAACATATTATAGTATACAAGAGAACTATAACAGTATAAAAACCATTAGAAAAATAAAAAAAGAAGAAAATATGTTTTTATTTATACATATTATAGTATACAAGAGAACTATAACAGTATAAAAACTTTCAGAAAAAAAAAAAACATGTTTTTTATTATAACATATTATAGTATACAAGAGAACTATAAACAGTATAAAAACTTTTAGAAAAAAAAAAAAAATATGTTTTTTTATTATAACATATTATAGTATACAAGAGAACTATAACAGTATAAAAACTTTCAGAAAAATAAAAAAAATATGTTTTTTATTATATATAGTATACAAGAGAACTATAACAGTAAAACTTCAGAAAATAAAAAAATATGTTTTTATTATAACGTACATACAAGAGAACTATAACAGTATAAAAAATTTCAGAAAAATAAAAAAAATATGTTTCATATTATAACATTATTTATTATATATACAAAAGAACTATAACTGGGTACTTATTTACTTGGTTCCCAACATAAAGTTGGGACCCAAGTAAATATGGCGATATAGGGCAATTATTCACTTGGGTACCGACAATATATCGACTAAATTATATAAAAGAAAGTATTTAACATCCTTAATAGGGGATGTTGAAAAGAAAAGATTGATAATTAAGTAAATAAGATAATACAGTGCGAAAGTACCCTTGGTTCCTAACATAAAATGGGGACCCAAGTAAATAAGTGCCAGGAAAATTACAAAATATTTTTGTTCTCAGCAAAAAAACTTGTAATTTCTTAAAATCTGAACTCCATTACAAATCGAAACTGAGGGATTTTAATGGAGTTTAAACAGACCTCCTAGTTCCTATACCCAAATCCACTAGATTTTTTTCGGAAAAATTGAGGTTGGGAACCAAGTAAATATAAGTAAGTATAAAAACCATTAGAAAAATACTAAAAAGAATATGCTTCTTATTTGTAAACTATTGTATACATAAAAGAGAACTATAACAGTATATAACTCACGATTCCTATTTAATTAATAAAATATTATGTCTAATTAAACTTACGGTTAAAGTATATTCATAAATTAGCATCTTACCTGTCAACAAAGAGAAAAAAAAAATAACTAATTAATTATTTTACGATAAATAGATCAAATATAAAACAAAACAATAAGGCGCGGTCGAATATCCACGGCCTTCTAGAACATTGGATCACCAACAAACTTTTTTTATAATTTTTTTTCAAATTTTTCAGTAATTAGCCGGATTTGTGATAAATGAAGCCTATTTCCGTAATCTGCACGCTCTTTTGGTTAATTTCAAAGAGTATTTACATTCACTCAACGATTTATTTTTAATCTAACTTGGTACATACATAACTACTGTTAGACGTGAATGTTATCTACCTGATTTGTGTTATATTTTGACATGTCATTTTGTTGACATTGACGTCTAACAGTAGTTATGTATGTACCAAGTTAGATTAAAAATAAATCGTTGAGTGAATGTAAATACTCTTTGAGATTAACCAAAAGAGCGTGCAGATTACGGAAATAGGCTTCATATATCACAATGCCGGCTAATTACTGAAAATTTTGAAAAAAAAGTTATAAAAAAAGTTTGTTGGTGATCCAATGTTCTAGAAGGCCGTGGATATTCGACCGCGCCTTATAAAACAAAATAATCATAATGGGTAAACAGATATAAAAAAAAAATTACACAAAACGTCCGTTTTCCAGTGTAGTATGAGTTTTTCCTACCAATAATGACAGTGCTAAAAAATATTTCCCGAAAAGCACAACTTTCCCTAAAGATTGATTTTTGTACTAAGTTTCAATTCTCTGTAATAAACACATTGGGACCAACGAAAATGACACACACACTGTGTTCTTATTAATTAGGCAATAATATACACTTGTATTAAATTTCAACTTGATTAGAGCATATTCTAATTTTTTACATTTTTTTTAAACGATCACAAGCTTAGAATAATACTATATATAGAAGGAGCACAGGGCCGTAAACACAATGTAATTCCACTCATAACACGAAAGCCGGTTGACAGGTACAACTAAGTAATGCTGCCAACCTGACAAGAAAACATTATTTTAAATATTTGTCATAAATATCTATTAATAAAGAAAGATCGTAAAGAACAAATATAATAACTTAAAACCTGCTGAGTATTTAATAAAACTGGTCTTAGATGGCAAAAGGGTGGCGGAATACAAGAATCTACATTTAGTTGACGAGGACTACTTATTATATATAATTTTAATAAATACGTTAAACTACAATTTAAAATGCTTTAAATATTGTAATGCACCGATATTTATATTAGTATTTTATGAATAATCAATCATTATTAATGATAGAAATAATAATTCAGCAACCGGAAGTATTGCCAACTTTTTTTTAGAAAAATTGTATATTGTTAGGGTGGCAGCATTACTTAAGTGACCAGTGAACCGGCTTTCGTGTTATCAGTAGTGCTCCTTCTATATAAGTATTATTCTAAGATCACAAGTCATTCAATAAAAATTGAACTAATGCTGATAAAGAGATGAAACTTAGCACATATGTTAGTATATCCTTAGATATACTAACATATGTATATAGTATGAGCCTGACTCTCATATCTAATAAAAAAACATAGACTCACTTCTCTTCTTCTTTAACATCTCAACAGTTTTGCACTGATGATGGTCTCTAGTTAGGTTGAAAGCGCTTTCCCAATAAAGTTTTATTTTGTGGAGAGACTTCTTTTCTTTCATAATTTACATATGTTAGTCTTATACATAGTCACATGCGTGCCAAATCTCAATCTGATCGCATCATTTTTCCGTGTTTTATGTATTTATTTTATATTTATTTCACTAAGCCATTGAAGCGGGTTAAAGACGTCATAGTAAAAATATTTCCCGAATAGCACAACTGCAGCGGTAGACTGATTTTTGTAAAACAAATTAACTCCTTAGATAAATACATGATGATAACAGATACACACACAAATATATATATATATATATATATATATATTATATATATATATATATATATATATATATATATATATAATATATATATATATATATATATAATATAATGTATAATAATATATATAGTATATATGTATATATATATAATATATATAATATATATATATATATATATATATATATATATATATTATTATATATATATATTACGAATTGAATTAATTTATTAAGTACTTTTCCTTAAGAATGGATGATCTATTGATGTCCATCAATAGATTTGGTCAGGCCAAAGGGTGGCCAAAGGCAAACTAAATACGTTAAGAGCAGCGGGATAGAATTTGGTTATCAAAGAGGCGAAGAAAATTCGAGTAGAAAAGGAAGAAGAGTATAGTTCCAAGGAGTGTTTAATGTAGTACTAGTGCTGCCATCTGGTAGAGAAACCCCCAACTACATTCCTATTTTAAATAACTCAGTCTCTGTTTTTTTACACATTAGTGTTTGAAAACTGTAAATAGTCCACATAACTGATGAGTCAATATATCATACAAATTATATTCTTTAAAAAATCATACAAATAGATTTTATATGAATAAAATCATACAAAACAGAAAATAAAACATTAGATGAGCTAGCTTAAACTATAATATTTTCAAGGGTGCCGGAACAAGGCCTGGATTCAAAGACACTTTCCTAAAATTTTTCTTACCTAAACCTAACATTTTCCTTAAGGAGGCCTTAAGAAAATTTTAGGTCTCCTTAAAGAGAATGTTAGGTTTAGGTAAGGAAAATGTCTTTGAATACAAGCCTAAGTATGACTTGTTTTAGATAGCACCACAGGTCATAAAGATTGATTTTGGAACAAAGTTTCAACTCTCTACAATAAATACACTGGGACATATAATGATAACAGACACACACACATAAAGACAGACAACTTTGTCTGTTATTTATAACTAATAAATAATCAAATATTAAAAGCTTGTATATAGTCATTTAAGTAGAAGTATGTTAACAAACTAAAAAGTAAGTTCCTTTTAAGTATTATTGTACTTTAGATTTACTATAGTAGCTTTTTAAGCTAGTTATTATCATTACCAATCTTGATTTACTTAAAATATAATATATGTACCTTAGAATAATACTATATATAGAAGGAGCACTACTGATAACACGAAAGGCGGTTCACTGCCACCCTAACAATATACAATTTTCTTATAAAAAAGTTGGCAATACTTCCGGTTGCTGAATTATTATGTTCTATTATTAATTATTCATAAAATACTAATATAAATATCGGTGCATTACAATATTTAAAGCATTTTAAATTGTAGTTTAACGTATTTATTAAAATTATATTAAAAGTAGTCCTCGTCAACTAAATGTAAATTATTGTATTCCGCCACCCTTTTGCTATCTAAGACCGGTTTTATTAAATACTCAGCAGGTGTTTTAAGTTATAATATTTTTTTCTTTACGATCTTTCTTCATTAATAGATATTTATGACACATATTTAAAATAATGTTTTGTTGTCAGGTTGGCAGCATTACTTAAGTGTACCAGGCTTTCGTGTTATCAGTGGAATTACATTGTGTCTACAGTCCTGTTCTCCTTCGATATATAGTATTATTCTAAGATGTGTACAAAGTTACATCGTCACTTAATAATATTTATAATTAAGAAGAAAAAGCCTTCATCAAATAGATGCGCCATCGGTTTAATGCTTCGAATTAAATCTGAATTAAATCGTTCTCAAATAGTAAATACATCCGTATCATTCTCAGCGGTCACCCATACAGCACTGACCAAGCTCATTGCTGCTGAACATTTATGATCCAACAAAAATCATAGATATACTTGTCGTATTGAAACGAAATTTAGTGTACTTATGTTTTTGGTATAGTTATACACTTGTACCAAAATTTAAATCAATTGAATAATTTTCTGGTTTCTTACAATTTAAAAAAAAAAACTAAACTAATGCTGATAATGAGACGAAACTTGGCACATATGTCATATTTATACAAAGCTACATGCGCGCTAAATCTCAATCTGATCACATCATTTTTCCGTGCTTTATGATTTTCAAACTTTTCGCTGTTATTATTGCGGGTTAATGACGAATATTTTTCGAATAGCACAACTACAGCTGTAGACTGATTTTTGTATGAAGTTTCTACTCTCTAGAATGAATAAACTGGGAGCTCCGATGATAACACACACACACACACAGACAGACAACTTTTTGAAAACCACATAGGAGACCTTAAAAACACCTGAAACAGATAATTCCGGTTTCAGCCCGGTTTCGGATTTTTTGCAAACACAATACCTTTCCTATATACCTACGGTATAAATAAGGAAAAGTAAAGAGGAAGAATTTTAATTTTTATTAAATAATGAAGATCGATAATAAAGACACACACACTGCCAGACAGACAGTATAATGCATTTTGAGTTTTTATGGTTAACACAATGCATCTACTATAAAAACGTAGGCGAGGCAAAGAAAAATCAAGAATAAAAATCAGATGGGCCAAAAAGCACTTGTAATTTATACAAAAATGTATTATATTTAAAAGATTCAGTACCAGTGCTGCATTCTATTGAGCAAACACTCAACTACTTTCTTATACATCTCTATAAAAAAACTCCTAAATCAAATTAAAATAAATCGAGTACGGGTTCATTGGAACGTTTTCATTATCACATTGGACTCGCTTCGCTCGTCCTCAGTAGTACAAGTTGTTAAATTTATACTGCAACACGTCTTCAGACTCGCTTCGCTCGTCCTCAGATAGTAAATACATTTGTTTTATTCCTAGCGGTCATTTATCCAGGCACTAAACACGCTCGATGCTGCGTTACTTTTATGATCCACCAAAATTCATAGACATACTTGTTATATAATAACGAAACTTGTACAAAATTTCAACTCAATTCGATTATTTTCCGACTTTTTTCAATTTAAAAAAAAAAAACGTATACAAACCATTCAATAAAAATTGCTGATAATTAGATGAAAATTAGCACATATTGTTAGTCTTATACATGGCTACATGCGTGCCAAATTTCATTGGCAAAAAATGATCGCATATTTTTTTCGTGTTTTATGATTTTTTATGAATACATTTTCCGATACATTTTGGAATTTCAGGGTTAACAAAATACTTCTCCTATAAAAACGAAAAAAGTGAGGAAAAGAAAAATTAAGAATAAAAATCAGTTGGGCCAAAAAGCACTTGGATTTTATACAAAAATGTATTATATTTAAAAGATTCAGTACCAGTGGTGCATTCTATTGAGCAAACACTCAACTACTTTCTTGTACACCACTATAAAAAAATCCTAAGGTAAATTAAAATAAATCAGGTACGGGGTACATCGGGACTTTTTCCTCATCACATCGGATTCGCTACGATCATCCTCCCTACTTCGGACTCGCTTCGCTCGTCCTTTGAATATAAAATTCGTCAAATGTACTCTGCAAAACCTCTTAGGATTTGCTTTGCTCGTTCTCAGATATAAGTACATTTATTTCATACTCAGCGTTCACCTATTCAGACACTGACCATGCCTAATGCTAGAATTAAGTTTAGTAACTAGTAACTCCATTGATAAGTCAATATATAAGTAATATATTAAGATGCATCTGGCGTTATCATTATCCTATTTAATAATTTGTTTTTTATTATATGTCGCGAACTTTCTTTCCTTTTGATTAGTATTTTTATTTTTTATTATTTTTTTATTTATTTTTTATTTTTTTCTTTAATTTACTATAACAGTATCCCTGCTATGGCTCCTATTTTCTAAACATGCACCGCTTGATCTTTATCTTCTTTTTTCTTTTTTGTATTTTCATTTTATTTTAGTTGTAGGATTTGGTTCAAAAAATAATTATGATTCTTTTTTTTTCTTTTCTTTAATTGTAATCTTCTTTTTCTTTTTCGTAGCAATCTTCTGTTTATCATTATTTATCATTTAAGTTTTGATGTTTAGTATTATTGTTATGTTAATTGCATGTAATACTAATACAGTGAAGCATGCTGTATCATTAGTAAAAAAACACACACACACATACATACAGACAGACAACTTTGCAAAAACCACTCAGGAGGCCTTAAAAACGCCTGAAACGGATAATTCCGGTGACTACTGGGATTCGGATTTTTTTGCAAACACAATACTTTTCCTATATACCTACGGTATAAATGAGGAAAAGTAAAGAACAATACGAAAAGTCAATGATCTGGCCGCGTTGTGGCCTCGTATTTTGTACTGAAATACCTAATTTTTTTTTTACAAAAATACTTAATTTTGTGCTGAAATTACTATATACCCACGGTATAAAAGAGGAAAAGTAAAGAACAATACGAAAAATCAATGATCTGGCCGCGTTGTGGCCTCGTTGTGGCCTCGTATTTTGTACTGAAATACCTAATTTTTTTTTACAAAAATACTTAATTTTGTGCTGAAATTAAGTCCCATTATTTTCAAGTGCTAAAAGTTGTCGTTCTATTAAAAAGTTTCTCCGTGAATCTTGAAAAGTCCTCAAATTAAAAAAAAGACACCTGTGGGATTTATCTAACACGGTTTTTAAAGGGGCTTAAAATTATGAGGTACCCAATTCTTAACAACGTAAAACTTCTTAGACTTATAATTAACATAAAAATCTTCTTACGGGATATGTAATTAATATGTAATAATGTAATTAAGTTGGCGAAATTGCATTATTATTTTGAAATTCCTTGGCGTAAATAATTAATTGGATAAATTAATTTTGTAGAAACATTGAAGATGTTAGAAATGTATAAGGTGATTCCATTTGATGTAAACAAACAAAACGCATTCGGAGGTTATAACCTGACGTTTTATGAAAGACGTGTGACGTCATTGCAGGACTCGGTATAGACTATAGACCATAGATAAACAATATTAACATAGATGGTTCACTCCCGAGTGTAGTAGGAACACTCAATTGACAAGTTTGTGTTTATGATTTAAGTTGGGGGCCTCATCACTAGAGTCTTGAAGAGCGCTAGTAGTAAAAATATATTTGCTCTATTTTCTACTAGATTGTGCTGTAGTATTTTTTACAGTTGCCAATCGTTTAGTAAAATAAAATAAAAGTAAACAAAGATCTATGGTATGCTGTAGTATTTGCGGTGTATTTTTGTTTTTCAAAACTTGGGGGCCTCATCACGCGAAGCAGCACCATCTCGGGAATATAACATCTCGGGTTGGCGCAAACGGATAAGTAAAGGAACCAAACGAAAATTGAAACTCTGACATTAGAGGTTCAAATCCAAGGGGGGACGACAGAATGGGTGAAGTAAGAGTGAGAAATTATTTTTTACTACTTTTTACCAATTTATACGAAATTCTTATAGAGCTTTCTTGGGATCACTCATCCATTGACTCCTCATCATTCTAGCGCTGAAAAGCGGATTGAAAGACTTGATTACCCTCAACAGCTCGTTGTTTGGTTGAATAAAAATAAATAAATTAAAGTCTCAGAAATAAAAAATATCTGACAGATTCACGCTGTCACCACTAGACTGTACTACTTGAGCCTCCTGCATCCCATCAACTATTTTTTTTTAAAAGAATCTTCGAGTGAGCCATCTATGTTAATATTGTTTATCTATGCTATAGACGGTCAACATTAAAAATTTACTATTTATTCCTACAATGATATCAATTCCGGACTCTAACATGACAAAAAAAATTGATTTCATTCATAAACACCCTCCAATTGAATCACCTTTTAAATTCTATCAGCTTGGTAAATATTATAGTACGACACACGGCTAAAATCAATTGACAGCGCGCCAAAAATCTGTGAGGGAAAGAATTCTATTGGTTCAGACCGACCCCGCTCTTTCCCCTCCACCTCATGCCAACCTCGGTATAAAAAAATACCTTTTTCGTAAATAAAATCATAAAAAGGCATCACTGGTTGTAAATATTTGTAACCTCGCGTCGCTTTTATTTTCCTCATTGTGCATATTGATCTGTTCGATTTCGTTTCGTTTCATTCCAATCTGTTCAATTCATTCAATTATTGCGAAGTTGTAGTATGATCTTAGTGCCTATATTTGACACTTGGACATTGACGTATTCTTCAAGCATTTCTTGCTATTTGAGTACAGCGCAGGTTCTGTGCTCTGTCAACCAAAAGACAGCATTTTTTTTTTTAAATGCCATGTCTTTTAATAGATGACAGTCTTGAATGCAAAGACAAACTTATACAAACTTGACACAAAAAAGCAGTTTGTTTTGGAAAAAAGTAATTATTGCTGACAATTTATTTAAATCGTCAAACTTTTATCAAAGAACTCTTATGATCCATGGCATTACGTAATTAACAACTTTAACTCCACTTAATTCATACTTCCCGAACAAATTTAAAGCAACACTTAGTTGGTAAATTTATAAGATACAACAATATTCCTTCTTAAAAAGTAAATAAATAATTTTTAAGAATAAAAAAATACGATATCAAATAATAAAATTCAAAACATAACCTGACTTTCAGTGTTGCCAGAGTAGGGAATTTTTTTTGTTACATAAAAGAAGGGATTTTTTTTTATTAAAAAAGAGGGTTGAAAGCATTGAGATTTTGGCGGGCTGTCAATTGATTTTAGCCGTGTGTCGTATTATAATATCTCAACAAATTGTCACATTTTTTACTTCCTCTTGCACCACAGGAGCAAGGAAAAGTTTGGTGTTTGAAAACAATTCGATACCAATATGTCACCTGAATTACCCGATTTAGGTGTTTTTAGAGCCTCATTAGTGGTTTTCACAAAGATGTTTGTCTGTGTGTGTGTGTGTGTGTGATATCTTCGTATCTCCCAGTGTATTTATGTTTGAAAGATAAATAATTGTACGAAATTCAGTCTATAGGTGTAGTTGTGCTATTCGGAAAATCGGGAAATAATTATTTCATGACGTCATTAACCCGAAATAAGGCGCGGTCGAATATCCACGGCCTTCTAGAACGTTGGATCACCAACAAACTTTTTTTATAACTTTTTTTTTCAAAATTTTCAGTAATTAGCCGGATTTGTGATAAATGAAGCCTATTTCCGTCATCTGCACGCTCTTTTGGTTAATCTCAAAGAGTATTTACATTCACTCAACGATTTATTTTTAATCTAACTTGGTACATACATAACTACTGTTAGACGTCAATATTTTGTGTTATATTTTGACATGTCACATTTGTTATTGTTAACATTGACGTCTAACTGTAGTTATGTATGTACCAAGTTAGATTAAAAATAAACCGTTGAGTGAATGTAAATACTCTTTGAGATTAACCAAAAGAGCGTGCAGATTACGGAAATAGGCTTCATTTATCACAAATCCGGCTAATTACTGAAAATTTTGAAAAAAAAGTTATAAAAAAAGTTTGTTGGTGATCCAACGTTCTAGAAGGCCGTGGATATTCGACCGCGCCTTATAATGTCTCAGAAAAATTTCCGAAAAATCATAAAAGTTTCATTTCGTTCATACCATTAGTTCAGATGACTTGTATAGGTTTTTTTTAAAAATTGTAAAATATCGGAAAATATTTCAATTAAGTCGAAATTTAGTACAAGTGTATTCCTTTACTAAGTGAATAAATACACAAAGTTTCACTTCAATACGGCAAGTATATCCAGAGTTGTAAGAATTTTTTACATGGCGTATTTTACACGATTTTTTACACGTAAAAAATTCACGTAAATAATTCACCTATTTATTACATCATGTAAAAAATTCAATGTAAAAAATTCAACGTAAAAAATTATTATTTTAAAGCCCAGTATCCTAACTTTTCATTAACTTTAATTGAAGATTAAAGTTAATGGGCTTTGGGCGTTTTTGCATTAGGAATTAGTTCAAATCATTGGAACTTTAGATTAAAGCAATCAAATCATTGCTAAAATTAAAGCTAAAAAATTTATGGTAAATGGTAAGGGTAAGGCAACCAAATTATGAAATGTTGAAAAATTTAAAATGCCTATTTTATGTTACAAAATAACTAAAGTTGTTAAGCAATTAGAGCAACAACAATAAGTTTCATTTATTTGCTTATAATTATATTCAATAATTTCATTTCAATTTAAACTACATAAAATGAAAAATAATCTTATTGCGTATGTCCAATCGAATTTTTTACATTATTTACATTTTTTACGCGTAAAATAACAACTATGAGTATATCCATGATTTTTCTAGGATCATAAAAGTTAAGCAGCATCAAGCATAAAAATTAAACTAATGTATTTAGTTTCTGAGTTTCAAAATAGTATTTTTTCCATCGGCAGAGACTTCTAAATCAGAGTAAAGCACCCTCTCAGGTGTAAATCACCTAAAATTAGCAAACGCATTCCAAATCTACTTCGCTAAAAGAAAAACGTGTTTATAGCCGATCTAGATTGATATCCATATTCAATTTTCGTACAAACGTTTACCAAATCAAATTCGCAAAAAGATAAAATAGCGATCTAGATTGATATCGTGTAAACGTGTTTTGATCTAGATTGATATCCATATCAATTTCGTACAAATTTTTCAAATCAAATTCGCAAAAAGTTAAACGTGTTTATAGCTGATCTAGATTGATATCCTTATTCAATTTCGTACAAACGTTTTCCAAATCAAATTCGCAAAAAGATAAACGTGTTTATAGCCAATCTAGATTGATATCCATATTCAATTTCGTACAAACGTTTTCCAAATCAAATTCACAAAAAGATAAACGTGTTTACAGGCGATCTAGATTGATATCCATATTCAATTTCGTACAAACGTTTTCCAAATCAAATTCGCAAAAAGATAAACGTGTTTATAGCCGATCTAGATTGATATCCATAATCAATTTCGTACAAACGTTTCCCAAATTAAATTCGCAAAAAGATAAGCGTGTTTATAGCCGATCTAGATTGATATCCATATTCAATTTCGTACAAACGTTTCCCAAATTAAATTCGCAAAAAGATAAACGTGTTTATAGCTGATCTAGATTGATGTCTATATTCCATTTTCGTACAAATGTTTCTAATTTTTCTCATTTATAGGTTTAAAGGAAGTATTGTGTTTGCTTAAAAAATCCGAAACCGGGATGTCACCGGAATTATGTGTTTTAGGTATTTTAAGACCTCCTGGGTTGTTTTCACAAAGTTGTCTGTCTGTGTGTGTGTGTTATCATCGTAGCTCCCAGTGTATTTATACTAAAGATTTGAAACTAGGTATAAAAATTAGTCTATAAAATGCAATCGTGCATTTCGCAAAATATCTTTTCTAAAACGTTATTTAACCGCTATAATGACTCAGCGAAAATTTTTTAAAATAATCATAATACGAGGGAAAATGTAGCGATGGGATTGAAATTTGGTGCGCATGTAGCCATGTATATAACTAACATGAGTACCAACATTCATTTCATTGTCACACGGGGAAATAATCTGACTGAGTTGAAAATGGTAAATGTGTACTAATGTGTACCAATGTGTTTAGTTGTGTGTTATACCTTTACGCAATAAATAAGTTCACTAAGTTTAAAGAACTAAGGTCAGTGTTAATGGAGTTCATCTTAATAAAAGAGGAAGAAGTCTCTCCACAAAAATATATTTCTTTATAGCAAAGCGCTTTCAACCTAATAAGAGGTCATCATCAGTGCTTGCTGTTGAATAAGAAGAGGGTGATAGATGAGTCTTACAGATCAGATATCAAATATAGACTCATCTTTCTTATTAGTCTTATTTTTCAGATTAGTCTATCTTTGATATCTGATCTGTAAGATTCATCTATCACCCTCTTCTTTATTCAACAGCTAGCACTGATGATGACCTCTTGTTAGGTTAAAGCGCTTTGCTATAAAGAAATATATTTTTGTGGAGAGACTTCTTCCTCTTTTATTCACTAAGTTTCGTTTTTATACGACAAGTGTAACCATTATTTTTGTTGGATCATAAAAGTTAAGCTGAACCGAGCGTGGTCAGTGCCAGGATGGGTGATTGCTAGGAATAAATCGTATTAATTTATCGTGTGAGGACGATCGAAGCGAGTCCGAAGTCGTGTCGCTTTTTAAATTTAACGGCTTGAATGACCTAAGGACGAGCGAAGCGATTCCGAAGTTGGGAGGATGAGCGTAGCGAATCCGATGTAATGACAAGTTCCAAGGTACCCTATACCATATTTTTCACCTCTTACACCTTCAAAATAACACCCTGAGTCCTAAATATATAAAACGTCAAACTTGGTAGAAACTCAAAAACAAATTAAAACACATTATGACGTCACTGTTCCAAGTTGAATTCTATTTAAAGACACAACCTAGGATCTAGCGGAGGGAACTGTAACTAATTTTTAACTCAAAGTTTTCTACCTGATTGAGTTGCTCTAAAACATTTCTCAAAGCTTACTTGAAAGATCACAAGAGATTTGAATTTGACAATATCCAAGAAAGAAAAAGAAGAATTATAGCACACCATAAGTAGTCTTAAAAAATATATGAAATCTGTTATCAGAATAATATTTGTTCATAGTACATTTCATAAAACCAAATTAGTTAATGGTTCAATATTTTTTTAATATTGTAAACTCCGTCATTATTTAGTGCGCTTAAACCAGTTTATATTAGCGTTTCCTATCACTCCAATTTCACCTATGGCGGGATGGCGACATGGCGGCACATGTTTTAAGTCCACAGTTTTCCTAGATCATCTAGCCCAATCAGACTCTATCCAAACTCACTGCTCTAGCTAGAGCCCATGACTAGTCCACAGTTTTCCTAGATCATCTAGCCCAATCAGACTCTATCCAAACTCACTGCTCTAGCTAGTGCATGACTAGTCCAGTTTTCCCCCAATCAACTCTATCCAAAACTGAGCTGGCTCTGCGCTTGACTAGTCCACAGTTTTCCTAGTTCATCTAGCCAATTCTATCCAAACTCACTGCTCTAGCTAGTGCCCATGACTAGTCCACAGTTTTCCTAGTTCATCTAGCCCAACCAGACTCTATCCAAACTCACTGCTCTAGGTGACTAGTCCACAGTTTTCCTAGTTCATCTAGCCCATCCTACCAAACTCACTGCTCTGGCTAGTGCCCATGACTAGTCCACAGTTTCCTAGATCTAGCCCAAAACTCTATCAAACTCACTGCTCTAGCTGAGCCCAGACTAGTCTTCCTAGTCATCTAGCTCTATCCAAACTCACTGCTCTAGCTAGTGCCCATGAGTCCACAGTTTTCCTAGTGCCCAACAGATCTATCCAAACTCACTGTCTTGCCCATGACTAGTCCACAGTTTTCCTAGTTCATCTAGCCCAATCTATCCAATCACTGCTCTACTAGAGCCCATGACTAGTCCACAGTTTCCTAGTTCATCTAGCCCAACCAGACTCTATCCAAACTCACTGCTCTGCTAGTGCCATGACTAGACAGTTTTCCTAGATCATCTAGCCCAATCAGACTCTATCCAAACTCACTGCTCTGGCTAGTGCATGACTAGTCCACAGTTTTCCTAGTTCATCTAGCCCAACCAGACTCTATCCAAACTCACTGCTCTAGCTAGAGCCCATGACTAGTCCACAGTTTTCCTAGTTCATCTAGCCCAACCAGACTCTATCCAAACTCACTGCTCTGGCTAGTGCCCATGACTAGTCCACAGTTTTCCTAGATCATCTAGCCCAATCAGACTCTATCCAAACCTCACTGCTCTGGCTAGTGCCCATGACTAGTCCACAGTTTCCTAGTTCATCTAGCCAATCAGACTCATCCAAACTCACTGCTCTAGGCTATGCCCATGACTAGTCCACAGTTCATCTAGCCCATCCTCTATCCAAACTCACTGCTCTAGCTAGTGCCCATAGTCCACAGTTTTCATAGTTCATCTAGCCCAATCAGACTCTATCCAAACTCACTGCTCTAGCTAGTGCCCATGACTGTCCACAGTTTTCCTAGTTCATCTAGCCCAACCAGACTTCCTCACTGCACCCATGACTTCACAGTTTTCCTAGTTCAGCTAGCCCAATCAGACTCTATCCAACTCACTGCTCTAGCTATGCCATGACTAGTCCACAGTTTTCCTAGTTCATCTAGCCCAATCAGACTCTATCCAAACTCACTGCTCTAGCTAGTGCCCATGACTAGTCCACAGTTTTCCTAGTTCATCTAGCCCAACAGACTCTATCCAAACTCACTGCTCTAGCTAGTTGCCCATGACTAGTCCACAGTTTTCCTAGTTCATCTAGCCCAATCGACTCTATCCAAACTCACTGCTCTAGCTAGTGCCCATGACTAGTCCACAGTTTTCCTATTCATCTAGCCCAATCAGACTCTATCCAACTCACTGCTCTAGCTAGTGCCCATGACTAGTCCACAGTTTTCCTAGTTCATCTAGCCCAATCAGACTCTATCCAAACTCACTGCTCTAGCTAGTGCCCATGACTAGTCCACAGTTTTCCTAGTTCATCTAGCCCAACCAGACTCTATCCAAACTCACTGCTCTAGCTAGTGCCCATGACTAGTCCACAGTTTTCCTAGTTCATCTAGCCCAATCAGACTCTATCCAAACTCACTGCTCTAGCTAGTGCCCATGACTAGTCCACAGTTTTCCTAGTTCATCTAGCCCAATCAGACTCTATCCAAACTCACTGCTCTCTAGCTCTGCCCATGACTAGTCCACAGTCCTAGTTTATCAGCAATCAGACTCTACCAAACTACTGCCTAGCTAATAGCCCATGACTATCTTTAGTGCCCAATGATCTATCTAGCCACTCTAGCTAGTGCTCCATACTAGCCACTAGCCCATCAGACCATCGCTCACTGCTTCTATGACTAGTACAGTTTTCCTAATTCATAGCCAACAGACTCTATCCAAATCTCACTTGCCATAACTAGACAGTTTCCCACAGCTCTATCCAAATACTGCTCTAGCCCCTATGAAAAGTCCTACCCTAAAACTCTCCCAAACTCGGTCTGATATCAGACTCATACCAAAGACTCTATCCAAATCACTGCTCTGCTAGTGCCCCTGATGTAGTCCAAGTTCATCTAGCCCAATCAGACTTATCCAAAACTCACTGCTCTAGCTAGTGCGAGTCCACAGTTTCCTAGTTTATCTAGCCAACACTCTATCCAAACTCACTGCTCCTAGCAACTACTAGTCGCTCGTCTTAGTCTAGCTCTCCTCAAGTCGCTCAAAGTTTAGTTATCTAGCATCAGACTCTATCCAAACTCCTGCCTCTGGCTAAGACTAGTCCACAGCCTCTTCAGATCTTATCCAACTCACAGTGCCCATAGTCCACAAGTTCATTGCTCTGGCTACCCATGACTAGTCAACAGTTTTCCTAGTTCTCTAGCCCAATCAGACTTATCCAAACTCACTGCTCTAGCTAGTGCCATGACTAGTCCACAGTTTTCCTAGTTCATCTAGCCCAATTCAGACTCTATCCAAACTCACTGCTCTAGTGCCATGACTAGTCCACAGGTTTTCCTAGTTCATCTAGCCAATTTATCAACTCACCGTCGATTTCCCATACAAAAATGACCCCACGAAAACTAAAAAAAGAGAGAATTTAACCGAAACACGTAAAAATCAACTACACATGCTTCGTAACTTTTCCTCATTACATCGGATTTTCTACGCTCATCCTCCCTGAACTCGCTTTGCTCATCCTGAGAAATACATTCGCCAACATACAGCAACATGCCTTTGGACTCGCTTCGTCTCCAATAGTAAATGTATCTGTATTTCTCAGCAGTGCACTGACCTCGCTCAATGCTCCTTAATTTTACGATCCAACAAAATTTCTTGGATATACTTGTCGTATTGAAACGAAATTAGTGTACTTATTTAATGGTAATAATAACACTTGTACCAATTTAAATTCAATTAGACCATTTCCCAATTTTAATTAACGTACACACAAGTCATTCAATAACATTTGAACTAATGCTGATAATGAGATGAAACTTAGCACATATGTTAAACATATACTAAATCTCAATCCGATCGCATCATATTTTCCGCGTTTTATGATTTTTCGAAATTTTCGCTGAGTAAGAGAAATTTGCAGGTTAGTGACGTCATAAAACAAATTATTTTCGAATAGCACTAATACAGCGGTAGACTGATTTTTGTACTCATTATCTACAGTATTCCCGACGAGGTGACTCTACAAAATGCTCAACAGATGATAATAAAACCAAATCCTGAGTTAATCTCTGAAAATGAAATGATTTGTGTAAAAACTATTCTAACTAATAAAAGATTCGAAATTAGAAATTTAATAATAGATGTATCCCCAACACTGAGAAATAAAATTTTAAACTCTGTTGTCAAAATGAAGTGGAACAGGTGCAAATGTGCTGATCACGTCTTAGTAACTCGATGTTTTCACTGCTCAAAATTTAACTTTAAGGCAGATATATTGTGATGATAAAGATAATCTACCAATATGCCCATTATGCGCCAAAAAATCATCTTCTCAAAGACTGTAGAAGTAAATAAGAAGATCATTGCTGTATTAATTGTATATCATACACAATACCCCTAATAATAAAAAAGTCGACACAAAACATTCGGCATTGAATAAACTGTGCCCAAATTATCAAATGCATGTTTTGAGAATTCGTCAAGACGCACTCAATATGAAAAGTAACCAAAATTCTTTGCATATTAAATGTGTTAAAGTTAATCTCCAAAAATCTAGAAAAGCTACATATACTCTGGGTAGACTTCTCGAAGATCAAGGAATTCACATCGCTTTCATCCAAAAGCTTGCACTATGAAAAACAAGGTAGCCGGATTCCCGAAGTTTTCATATTGGGTCTAAAAGAGTAAGAGTTGCAATTATTATTACGAACCCAAATATTGTCGCACTAATTAACACAGAAATGTCATCTGAAGACATGATATGGGCAAATTTGAATATTAATAACTTTTAATTAAGACCTGGGAAAAATTGAACAAAACTTATCTAAAATTAAAAACAAATTTATTTTATCTCTAGACAGCAACGCACGAAGCTGCTCTTGGTTTAACCGTTACACTGATCAACGAGAAAAAATGTTTGAGGATTTTTTGGCTAGTAACAGCTTATACTTCTTAAATCCTGATTTCCAAACACCTACTTTTGAAACAGTTAAGAGCATCAAGTAACCCTGATGAAACCCCCTATTACAAACTCTCCAATGCTCAACTATGTCCACGATTGGTGCATAGAAGATGAAGACAGTATCAGACCACAAATAAATGTATGGAATTTAACAAATTACAAAAAGAATATAAAACTCATGGAAGAACTTCTGCACAACAACCAAAGACCCCTGGAATACAGCGTATAAAGCGGCAGCTAATAAAACTAGATTTACTCAAGTATTAACAACTCTACAAAAGAAAGATGGCACTTATACAGACAGTATTGAAGACACACTAAATGAAATAATGGAAAAATTCCTCCCAAAAGATGACACAAACGGTGATAATAAATATCACAGACAAATTAGACAAGAAATTAATAAAAAATCAGACAAGTTAACTAATTATCCACCTTTTACCCAGTTTGGAGTAAAAAAAGCGATTTTTCAAACGACAAATAGAAAAGCCCCAGGAGAGGACGGCATAACGAATGAAATAATAAAGAAAGCCTATGAAATCTACCCTGCTCTATTTACCAATATTTTTAATGAATGCTTAAAAAGTGGTGCATTTCCAAAATGTTGGAAAATTTAAAAGATTATCATCGTAGGGAAACCGGAAAAAAGAAAACATGAAAACTGCAGGAAAATACCGCCCAATAAGTCTTCTACCTAGTCATGCTAAAATCTTAGAGAGGCTAATGATAGATAGGATTTTACACCATTTATATTCAAACAATTTACTTAACCAAAACCAATTCGGATTCCGCCCTCAAACAAACACAACAGACGCTATTATGAAAGTTAATAAATTTTTGGAAAACATTTTAAAATTAAAATGCGAGTAGCCCTAGAATCATTAGACGTAGAAGGAGCATTTGATGCTGCGTGGTGGCCTATGATAATACATCGTTAAAGACCAAAAAACTGTCCAGGAAAATTACTATCTCTGGCACAATCATATTTCACAGATAGAACAAGCAAACTAACAATAGACTCATAAAATAGTAGATAAACCTACATGTGGATGTCCCCAAGGATCATCTAGCTCATCGGAGTTCTGGAATATTCAGTATGACAGTCTAATTGATTTAATTCTGCCACTTAATTCCCTTGTAATCGCTTTCGCTGATAAATATCTGTTGTTAAGTGGCGCAAAAACAGAAGAAGAGCTTGAAGTCATTACCAACGAAGCACTAAGACACATAAATCAATGACCATAATAAACCATTCTTAATGAAGACTTGTATCAGAAGTTTCTTAAAATTTTATAGCTAAAAAATAGTTTTCCTGATTATTTTAGATAGATGAGAAATGTGATCTTTCCAATTTAAATGCTTATCGATTTTAATGCCAAAATATTTGATATTATTTATTTTTTCTATAGTCGGGTATGTAGTTTGTGAGTTATGAGAATTAACTAGGTGACAGCTGGGTAAATTAACTTTAAATTTTTCAGGGGACTCACCCCTGCTGTTACAGGTGAAATCTATGTATTTAGTTGTTTCTATGTCCAACTGTAAGAAATTTAAGTCAAGCCATTCCTTAACTTCTCTTAAGCCCTCTCTTGCATTGTTGTACACAATTTTCCAGTTTTATCCTTTAAAATAGAGAACTGTGTCGTCGGCAAATGAAATAATGTCACATAATAGTTTTGACCTATGATCTAGAAGACGCAGCAGGAACTTTTATCGTCTTGAAACGATAGTACGATATATGTGTGTTGTTACCAGTTTAGCCGACTTTCAAGGTTAAAGCCAATCGGACAGAAGAGGATTTAGGAATTAGAACTTGATTGAAGGTGACTGGAGGATAAAAGTCAATTCGAAGAGCAAAAGGAATATGAACACTTTTTTGTTCGTTGATTTTTATCCTCCATTTCCTCAAATAACATTCTAAATCAGGATTTTAGAATTTAAGGTTGTTTTGAGTTTGATCAGAAGCCGTTATGAAGTCTTGGTGGACAGAAAGGATGGCTTTATCTTCGGCAAAGATTCCTAGGATTGTGGATGGACGGGATTAGACATAAAATAGTTATTTAACTAACGAGGTAATTGGTTTACAATGTGATGTCACAGATATCTTAATTTAGATCAGTCAAAATATTTATTTTTAATTTTAAGGCTATTGGTTAACAATTAAACACACAATATTTAATTTAAAGTATGAGGTAACTGGTTGACAATATGAAATCACAGATCACCCAATTCTGATTAGACATACCATATTTATTTGAAATTATAAGATAGTTAGATGACTTGAATGGGAAGTCAAAAATCTCTTCATTTTGAATAGATAGAAAATGATAATTTTTAAATTATACCGATGCAATTTTTTAAAGGGTTAAATATGCCTAAAGGACTATTATCTCAATTGGTTAATGAGTCGAGTTATCTATAATCTATCACTATCTCTAAATCTTACCGTTCATTATGAACTCCTTTGGGGCTGCAAGGACAGCAAATATTTTTAGTTTTCTTTCTTCGTCTCTTCATGCACCAATCTTGGCCCATTTAACTAATTACGAGCCCTAAAATCTTCGCACGTTTCAGACCCCAAATTTTGTCTCAATAATTTTTAAATCCCAAAACAAACATGACTAGAGTGGTCATTAAAAATCTCGTTATAAATTAATCTTAAATTATCTACTAAGAATAGAATCATTATTTCATCTAATAATTTATAAAAATTAGTTTTAAACAAAAATACACATTTTATTTAAATTTTACTAAAACTGGTGTTTTAATGATTACTTTTTTAATAGTTGTATATTCTTCCAATTTTATTACCTTAATTAATAAACGTAATTAATTCTTAATTATATTGTCTAAATTATTTTTTAATTATTAACAATAAAATATTTAATAAATAATTAACTATTATATTAACTATAAGAAATTACCTAATATATCCCTAGTAAATCATTTAAATTCGTTGACAAAAAATTAATTTAGTTTTGTAATAATGAAATTACATGTTTATTATTAAATTAAAAAAATATTAATTAAATTTCATTAAAAGATTAATTAAACATTTTAATTATACCACAAAAAAGCATGTCAACTAATTTATTTAAGAATCTTTACCAGTTTCTTTTGTAGTCAGTAAAACATAACTTTTTGAACACAAATTTGGGTACATAATTAAATTAAATCACATATTTTATACAAAAACAAACCGCGATTATTTTTACGTAATTTAAAATGTTGGTTTAAATTTAAAAAAAAAATATGAATAATTTTTTGGCACAATTTTATTTGATTAATTTGCGTACTTATTTATTTTTAATTATTTTTAAAAATATTGGACGTTTTTTTTGAAATTTTGTATTTTAAGTCCTGTTCTTCGGTGATGTTTTCCAGAAATCTATAAACGCTTCCCCCCCTACCTTGTTCAGTACCCCTTAAAAAGACGACAGTGCTCCGACCTAGTGGGGATAAACTCAACTAACCTCATATATAAACCCCCCTTGAAGGGAGGGTTATGACGTCAGAACCAAAACGATAAGGAGGGGACTGAAAATTTCTAAGGGTAAAAAAGATTAGAATTTTTATCCTGAAGGTCCCCCTTTTAACGGAGCTTCTTGAGAGTTCTTAACCCCTCCTCCCTCCCCCGGGAGGTTTAAAGAGGTTGAATACTTAAAATATGAATCTTTATATACCTCTTTACATTTTTTAATCCCACCCCCACTTTTTAGTTGACCGCCATTTTTAGGTTTTGATGAGTTCTATTGTATAGCAGAGGATATTACCCAAATATTGTTTTTAAGGAGGTGTCAATGATAAAAAAATAAGACATCCCCCCCTGTCTTAAAATTGAATATTTTGCAAAGAATTACATAAAACGACATATTATCCAAACATAGTTAACATATTCTATAGAACGACATACTGGTAAAATCAGTTGACAGCGTGAAAAAAATAGTGTTGAGGAACCAATAAGATTGGCCTGATTTGAAATAAAGGGCGTGGTTTACCATCCAGGGCTAACCTCATTGGTTTCCTCTCATTATTTTCCCGCGCTGTCAACTGATTTTAGTATTTTAGATGTACTATAAGTACATGCCGAACATGTTTAACGTAAACATGTTCTTCATAAAAAAAAAAAATAAAAAAGCCTTCAGCCTGTAGTCGCTTTGCAGCCCGGAGGGTCTTCCTGGGACCGTTCCGGAGCCAAATTGAGTTTTTTTATTACTTTTATTTTTACATAACATTTTGCCATGTATCGAGCGATTTTTCATGGCCACGCCATACTAGCATGCTCCGCGGCCATATATATAACAAACGACGTAAACATATATATATATATATATATATATATATATATATATATATAATATATATATAAATATATAATTATCTTTCTCAGTACAGTAAGAGAGATCTTCTTTTTTTATTTTAGGTGATAACGTCATAATAAAGTATTTTGCCAAAATGCCACTTCGGTCCGATTGAGCTGAAACCGGTTCCAATCGTTTTAGAATTCTAAGGACCACAAGAAGCCCTAAGAAGACTAAGTGGCTACGTGGGAGCAATTTTGTCCTGTCTGTCTGGGATTGAAGGCTAATGCCGGATCAAGAGGGATTAGTTTTGCTTCCATACTACAACCCCACAGATGGGGCCTTCCCCCTCGTAGACTCCTGGGGGAAGGCCCCATCGTAGACAAGGTTTCAAAGTGCATACCAAGTCGTTGATACCTGCCTACGAAGTTAGGTTAAAGTCCTAACACCCAACACTTGACTCACACAAAACGTCGTTAATTGTAAATAGTACTGACAATGGATTACGTCCAACTAATTTTACTCATAGACGTATACATATATACAAAATTATTGAACGAACGTTGTAACGGTTCAGAATATGCGTAGGCTAATACTCAGTAAGGTTAGGGAAGGGGTTTAGCAGAATTATTAAAGAAAATGAATTTTAAGGAAAAGGGGAAAAATATAGGAGGGAAAACAATGAGGTGACAAATGAACATTACTATAATTTAAAACTATGCTTAAATTTAAAATAACGAACACCTTACACAACAAATTAGTTAAATACAGGAAAATTCAGATTTATAAAAAAATGGGAACATCGGATTCACTACGCTCATCCTCCCTGCTTCGAATTCGCTTCGCTCGTTATCAGAAATACAGTTCACCAAATGTATACTGCAACACGAATTTGGTCTCGCTTCGCTCGTCTTCTGATAGTAAATGCATCCGTATCATTCTCAGCGGTAACCGATACAGCAGCGACCACGCTCAATGCTCCTTATTTTCTATGATCCAACAAAAATCATAGATATACTCGTCGTATTCAGACGAAACTTAAGTGTACTTAACTTACTTAACTTAACTTAAGTGTACTTAACTTAAGTGTACTTATTTATTAAGTAAGAATATACACTTGTACTGATAATGAGATGAACTCAGCTCATACGTTGGTCTTATACATAGTATCATGCGTGCCAAATCTCAATCCAATTGCATCAAATTTCCGCTATTTATGATTTTTTGAAATTTTCGCAGTGTCATTATTGCGGGTAATGACGTCATAAAAAAAAATTATTTTCCGAATCGCACAACTGCAGCTGTAGACTGATTTTTGTACAAAATTTCAACTCTCTAGCCATCAATACACTGGGCGCTACAATAATAAAAGACATACATATAAACACACACACATACAGACAGACAACTTTGCGAAAATCACTCAGGAGGCCTTAAAAACGCCTGAAACGGATAATTCCGGTTTCATCTCGGTTTCGGATTTTTTGCAAACACAATACTTTTCCTGTATACCTACGGTATAAATGAGGGAAAGTAAAAATAAAACAAAATGATATGGTTATTATTAAATATGCATAATAAAATCTAATAATTATTTGAAACGGGCCAATTCGACATACTTGTCTATATAAAATTATGAAATAATTCCATATAAAATTATAAAATGATATCCAATAAAATTATAAAATGATTCCATATAAAATTATGAAATGATTCTATATAAAGTTATGGAGAAGATAATTAGTAAAATGTTAAAAAATACAAATTAAATGCAACCTTAGGGCATCAAATTAAATCATTTGAAGGCAAATAAAATAGCTATATTGAAGATATCGCAAATTTAGGGGAAAAACGAGAATCTACATAAATACATAGCATTCCTAAATACATAGGAAATGCCTATTTATTCATAGTGAATTATGTATAGAATATAAAAAAAATAATTAGAATTATGTATAAAATAAAATAAATAATAATATTATAAATATTTAAAATTTAACATACTAAAAAATGGCTCGCTTCGCTCGCAAGTTTGCGAGTTTAAATAATAATTGGTAGCAAAACTACTCGCTTCGTTCGCTAAGTACCTAAAGTACATTACAATTGATTTTTAATTGATCTTTTAATTTAATTAAAATTCTAATAAAATTAGTAAAAACTAACTATTATATAAAATCATGGCCACTATGTTGATTTATGTACATCCGTCATGGTCACACGTCGGTATATAAGATAGGTCTGAGTTTCGCATCTCAGATGATGCTCTGAGTTTATACAAGAATATTATTAAAAACAAATGGGTACGGGGTACCTCGGAACTTTTCCTCATCACATCAGTATTCGCTACGCTCATCCTCCCTGAATCCGACTCGCTTCGCTTGTCCTCAGATAGTAAATGCATTACTTTTTCTTAATTTTTTATAATGAAAGAAATAACATGGATATACTTGCCGTATAAACGAAACTAATAAATATATATATATATATATATATATATATATATATATATATATATATATATATATATATATATATATATATACGGTGTTATTACTACCGTGATTAAATAAAAAAGAACGATTTATATGTGGATCGACCATTTATAATTACAAAAAACTTTATCACATTATTATTAATTAATTATCAAACTTATTAATTATTAAATGATGGCTACTGCTAGCGTTAATTTTACTTTATAGAATAATTTTACTTCATAATTTAGTTTACTTTGCTACATACTTAAAAATGTAAGTTGTCGCCGGGATCTCGAATCGAGAAACCTATCGCCACGAAATCCTAGGGAGAACTGAAGGGGCGACGCGGCCCCCACCGCTAGATACCGCAGTACATGCTAGCGCACACTAGAGCGCAGTGGTATCGATATCATAGACAAACACTCGCATAGATACTAGACGCTAGGGCCACACACTATAATCCCAACGTCTAGCACACAACGGTTTGTCAACAATACCGACACCACAGACTCCAATGAGCTCCAACATACCCTAGAGCACCCAACAGTAAGCGCAACGTTACAATATATAAATATATATATATATATATATATATATATATATATATATATATATATTATATATATATATATATATATAAAATAAAAATGCCCATTTAGGGACTTTCGGCCCAGCAGTAGTAGTAGTAATAGGGTGGGGAGGCAAAGCCAGGCAAATAGGCCACGTTGTTGGGCCCTTCTTGCCAGCCCCGATTCCTTAGTCTACACCACCTCTACCAAGAACCTCTTGGAAAGGTTGATATATTGTAGGATATCTCTCCAACTAAGAGAAGAAAGCTCCTCTTCATACAAGAGGCCTACGCCAAATATGCGGGTACGAAGAGATGTATAGGCCTCACACTCTGCAAGCAAGTGAAAGGCTGTCTCCTCATAATGCCCACACATGGGGCAGCTAGCCTCTGAGATTATGCCTAAAGTATTAAGATGTTTATTTAATCTACAGTGACCGGTCAGAACACTAACTAGGTTCCTAAGGCAAGGCTTGCTGAGGTTAATTAGAAAATTTGTATTTTTCGGCCCATCAGGCCGAAAGACCCTGCGGGAACAACCTCAAGTGGGTTGCAGAATTAATTAAAGTTGGCGAAATCTTTTTTATGCAAATACAATTCATAAAATCTTATACTTTAAAATCTATTAATATTCCGGGGCTGCAAACTCCGGTCCTCCGATGCCAAAATCGAGTGCCTATACGATAACGGCCACGGAGGCAGGGCAGGAGGCATACATACATATAAATATAAATAAATAATATAAATATAATATAATATATATATATATATATAATATATTATATACATATATATTATAAGAATATATATATATATATATATTATATATATATAATATATATAATATAAATATACTATATATATAATATTAATATATATATATAATATATATATATATAATATATATATATATATATATATATATATATATATATATATATATATAATATATATATAATATATATATATATATATATATATAATATATATATATATATATATATATAATATATATAATATATATATAATATATATATATATATATATATATATATATATATATAAGTTTATAAGAACACTTAACCTTATTAAGCTGATTGTTTTGGATGGTTCAGTTAAATATAAAACAAAATATGCATTAAGACAACTTACAAAACTTGAAGTATAATGTCAGAACTGACAAGAGCAAAACTCACCTGTAACAAATCAAACCACAAAATTAACAATTTCAAATAATACAATAGGCATTAGGTATTTTTGACGCTCCGCAGCGTCGGCGCTAAGGGCTATGTTAAGCGCCTATTCGCGATACAAAGTCCGTAGCAGCGCCACCGATTTTTGTTCGATCATAAAAATTAAGGAGCATTGAGTTATTGGTCAGTGCTGTATGTTTGACCGCTGATAATGATACGGATGCATTTACTTTCATAACACGAGCGGAGCGAGTCAAAAGGCGTGTTACAGTATACATTTAGTGACCTGTATTTCTGAAGACGAGCGAATGGAGTCCGAAGCAGGGAGGATGAACGTAGCGAATCCGATGTAATAAGAAAAAGTTCCGAGGTACCCCGTACCCGATTTTTATATGATATATTGCAATGTCATATTTACAATCTGATATTTTAGACTAACTTATATTTATTACATAAAATATTGAAAAATGAACAAATCTCTATAAACTACACTTATTAAAGAAAAATATATTCCCTATAATAATACATAGTACTGAAACATAAATGGAAAAATGGTATACATAGCGACCGCCCCCAGGTTCAAGCCTTATGCTTTTTGGGGGCGCTCACCTATGTCAAAAAGTAATATTGATATAAATTAAAAATTACTGTCATTGTAAAAATCTTTCCTTTTTAAGTACATTAATATTTAAGTTTGTGTAACAAGCGCAGATCTCCCCTCTGCAGCGCAGTTCTTTTTAAAGAACTAAAGCAGGGCGTACTTTATTGTAACAACTTTGTATATATATATATATATATATATATATATATATATATATATATATATATATATATATATATATATATATATATATATATAATATATATATATATATTCAGTGTGTACGTGCGACAGGCCTAAGGAAGGTTACAAGGTTTCCTTCAGAATATGTATGTATATATTACATTACAGCTTTAAGTACACTTTAAATACATGCACTATATAATACATTTGTGCGAGAGACACCTAGGAAATGTAACAAGCAAAATGTAATGCTACATCTAGGAACTGCTCCATCATTCGACATTCGTCATCATTGATGGCTCGACATAATGTCATGTCCCACTCTGTTTCGTTACGTCTAACTCATCAGGGCGCCGACAGAGCCTGTCCGCTATGTTTTGCTTGCCATACATGATGGCGGTAAGAGAGAAAAGTCGTCTCTGGTAAACACTTCACATTATATTCTTCGAAATTCATTGAAGGTCAGAGTGAGTTCAGACTCTGTCAGCTCCCTGATGAGTTAGACGTAACGAAACAGAGTGGGACATGACATTATGTCGAGCCAACAATAATGACGAATGTCGAATGATGGAACAGTTCCCAGATGTAGCATTGCATTTTGCTTGTTACATTTCCTAGGTGTCTCTCGCACAATTATATTGTGTCAACTATTCATGTTTTGCCAAACCCGGTAGAATCAAATTATACATACACTACATATTGAGCGGGCCTGTTAGGTGAGGCGACGAATATTTGCTAAATACAAGACAAATTTAATGTGACCACAAATAATAATAATAAAACAGAAAATAATACGAGACAATTACAATGTGGGCGCAAAGCGGTCTGATGGGCAGACGCAGCGTAGCAGCTACGGGCAGACGCAGCGTAGCAGCTACGGGCAGACGCAGCGTAGCAGCTACGGGCAGACGCAGCGTACCAGCTACGGGCCGACGTCTTGTAATTTAATTCTTCAGAAACCACCCAGTATACTTTGAAGAAAACGATATAGCACAATTAAGTGTCTCTGTTTTAACAGAAGAGACACTTGAGTGCTTGAGTAAGTGCTCAGTTTTACTCGTCAGTAAAACTGATTTTTAGAGTGCTCTCGTTGTGAGAGACCGTTTTGGCTTTTAGTTTTAAAGTGTCATCAAGAATCAGATAACTAGAGGTTTTTATTGATGTTAATATAAAACAGTACTACCAGTGAAATCTAGCGGATAAAAAAGGAAACTTTGAGTTCTACCTTATAGAGTTAATTCCTGATAATAACGATAGAATGCAGTAGTTGTTATTTCTTCATTCAGGTTTCTTCATCTCTTTAGCTCCTTTTGCTTTCATAAGAAGAAAAATCGGGTTACGGGGTACCTCGGAACTTTGCTCAACTCATCGGATTCACTACGCTCGTCATCAATTCTCCAGACTCGCTTCGCTCGTCCTCAGAATGTACAAATTACCAAATGTACAACAGAACGTCATCAGACTCAAATACATTAGTTTCATTTTTATCGTTCAAATGCGCTAAAACCCTAAAAGATAAACACTAACTGAGCTTTATACTACTGACTCCTGTTAATTTTTTAAGCTAGTATTAACCGATATAAATATAAAACATGGTTTTATATTAAACTACGATTAAAATATTTGTTTATGTCCATACGGTGTATAATGTAAAGTTTATTGACTAGATTTTAGGGAGTAAAGAAGCACTTTTCACTCCCAAGGGAAAAAAAGTTACTTTTCACTCCCTTGGGAATAAGAAAGATTCCTATTATTGGGTTATTTAAGCCAATTATATCAATCTTTTAGGGGAGTGATATTTTCTAAATTATACAGGTGACCAATGAATTTTTGTAATTTTCCCGGGGGTGGCACCCTCAAAATTTATAAGGGGGACCCGAAAAAAAAAAGTTTTTTTTTATTGGCTCAAAATCCGTTTTAGGTCAAAAGAAGTTGTTTAGAGCAATAAAAAAAATTATAGATTTTTTGGGGGCAGCACCCCCAAAATTTAGAAGGAATAGCCGACCAAAAATTTTTTTTTAATTGGCTCAAAATCCGTTTAAAGTAAAAAAAAAATTTTTTTTGGTGGCAGTCCCCCCCCCTCTAAATTTATAAGTGGTCCGAACCCGAAAAAAATAAAATAAAATACAACGAAATGTGTTAAAATATAATCAACGTCTGAAGATAAAATCTTGTATGGGAGTAAAATCTTTCACGGGACCGTAAACACAATGTAATTCCACTGATAACACGAAAGCCGGTTATTGGTGCACTTAAGTAGGGGTACCATCCTAACAACAAAACATTATTTTAAATATGTGTCATAAATATCTATTAATGAAGAAAGATCTTAAAAAACAAATATTATAACTTAAAACACCTGCTGAGTATTTAATAAAAACCGATCATAGATGGCAAAAAGGTGGCAAAATACAAGAATCTATATAGTTGACGAGGACTACTTTTAATATAATTTTAATTAAAAACGTTAAAATACAATTTAAAATGCTTAAAATATTGTAATGTACCAATATTTATATTAGTATTTTATGAATAATCAATCATTAATTAATAATAGAACATAATAATTAAGCAACCGGAAGTATTGCCTACTTTTTTTTAGAATATTGTATATTTTTAGGGTGGCAGCATTACTCAAGTCCACCAGTGAACCGCCTTTCGTGTTATCAGTAGTGCTCCTTCTATGTATGGTATTATTCTAAGGATAAAGGTAAATCGTCTAAAATGAGAAAAAATTAAGAAACTCGTATACATATCATAACGCTTATCACCCTTCGTTATCAATTTCTTATCAGCGACGGTGGCGCTGCTATGGTCAACATTGAATCGCCAATAACTCTAAATAATGTGAAGTTATAGTATAAAACTCGGTTATAATCAGTTGACAGCGTGGGAACAAGGATCTTGAATAAAGGGGACGAAGCATTATGGAACATTTCTGACCCCATGGAAGTTGTATGAGATAGAGAAATAGGAGCAAACTAGCCTTCCCCATGGTTATAATGCAAAAAAGGCGCCAAACGCAGGTTATGTAGCAAGGTTGTCGAGTTTGCTTCAAAATTTTCTTCTGTGCTTCTCGTGATTGTTAAATTTGTGGTGCTTGTTAAATCATTTGTGCTTATTTAATTTTAAATTTTGGACTATACATTGCCACTTCAGCGAGTGATAATTCAAGCGTGTTTTGTTATAACCTTTTCAAGCAATAAACAATGGGAAACCATTGAGAGGTAAGTTTGCCTCTAAAATTTAAGACCTGCGCTGTCTAAGGATTGTAAGTGTTGTGACCTCTGATCTTATGTTTTGTTTATTATAACACCCCTTCCCTATACTTTGTTTTCATTTTGATATAGATATGAATATGATTTTTTAATACAGTGCAGTTCTGGTTCTCATTTAAACATGTCTTAATTAATTTATTAACCCACTTCTTAACAAAATGGCGACGAGTATAAGGAATTTTTTTTAAATAAATTCGCTTTTTTCTTAAATTTATATATTAGTTTTTACTCTATAATGAACCAGTATTATAGTTTTTCTATAAAATTTTAATAGTTTTTCTATTAATTATTTAGTGTTTTAAGTATTATATTCTTCGTAATATTCTTCAATTATTATTAATTTTTTTTAAAAAAGTGACATTATATAGCACATGTTCTGAATTTTTTTTGTTTAATGGACTTGATTATATTTTGACAATTCTTGGATTTGCTGATTTAATGATAAGTACATTATTTCTTTTTAAATGTTGTTTAAGAATTAATTAAACAAAAATAATCAATATAATGACTACTTCATCTGGCTCTGGATCTTCTGCCCCATTTCAATTTCACCATAAAACAAATGACTGGAATGTTTTTAACATAAAACTGTCAAATTATTTTATTGCCAATGGGATCACAGATAAACTTATTAAAAAGGCAGTGTTAATTACTTGTCTTTCTGAAGAAACATATCTGTTGCTTCAAAGTTTATGTATACCAGAGAGCCCTAATGATGCGGATTTTTCTAAAGTAATACACATTTTGGATAATCATTTCAAGCCTCCGGAGAGTCATTTAGTCAACAGATCACTGTTTTACCGTGCTCATTTACTACCAGGTGAAAACATTAAGGCTTGGGCTGCCAGACTCCAAGAATTGGCTGGAACATGTAGCTTCGGATCTGAATTATCAACCATATTAAGGGACGTATTTGTTGTGGGGTTACCTTCTGGCCTATTCAAGATCGCTTATTTGAAGAGGACGTTTCAAATTTAACTTTTTCAAAAGCTATCAAACTTGCCTGTGTCAAAGAGGCTGCATTACAAAACAAAATTAAATTAAATGAAACCGCTTCTACAAGTTCAGCCACAAAGCAAGAGTTGTTTAGTATTAAAAAGACTAAACAAGGATCATCTGATAATCATCATAAGAAACAAGGAGGTGAACTTAAAACTCAATCAAGAGGCACAAGATGTGAAGTTTGTGGTTGGAATCATTTGACTTCTAAATGTAAATATAAAGATAGGACCTGCAATGTCTGTGGCCAGGTTGGGCACTTAGCAACTGTATGTAAATTAAGAGAAAGTAAAGATAAAAAATATTTTAAGACTAAAGGCAAAAATAAATATTATAAAAATAAACATAACTTTTTACATGACGATACAGACCAGTAACCGATGAGTTTTCTGACTCAAATTTTAACATCAGACCAATTGGTTCTGATATCAATAAAATAAACAGTGATGATAAAATCAGCCTATTTGGATAAATTTTAAGGTTAATGGTCATGATATTAAATTTGAAGCTGATACTGGCGCTTCTCATTGCTATATTTCTGATAATTTGTATTACAAATATTTTAAAAATGTTCAGATTTGTAAGGATTCTCAGCCATTTAAAGATTATGCTGGTAATAAAATTGAACCTATTGGTTATGTTACTTTAAGTTTCTGTTATAAAAATCGTACTTTGCCTCAAAAAGTTTATGTTGTTAAAGGTGGAGGACCACCTTTAGCAGGGCGTATTGTACAAAAACAATTCAATTTTGAATTAATAAATACTATTAATTTTTGTGAACAAACCTCTGAGTCAGTAGAAGATATCTGTTCTGAATTTCAGAATTTATTTAAAGAAGGCATTGGTACTTATAATAAATGTTTGATATCATTACCGTTAAAGAAAGATGCAACTCCTAAATATTTTAAAGCCCGACACGTTCCTTTGTCTTTACAGAGTAAAGTTAATCAAGAGATCGACCGTCTTGTTAAAGAAGAGATTTTAGTTCCAATTAATTACTCAGATTGGGGTACTCCCATAGTCCCTGTTATTAAATCTGATAATAAATCTGTTCGTATTTGTGGTGACTTTAAAATCACAGTTAATCCCCAGCTTAAAGTTTTTAGATTTAGTTTACCTAAGGCTGAACATTTGTTCGCCAAAGTGCAAGGTGCTAAATATTTTTCTAAATTAGACCTTTCTAGCGCTTACCAACAACTTCTTCTAGACGAAGAGTCTCAGAAAATAGTGACCATTTCAACAAATAAAGGCCTATTTGCTTATAAGAGACTTCCATTTGGCATAACAGTGCTAGTGCTATTTTTCAAAAAGAAATAGAGCAAACATTAGCTGGTATTGAAGGAGTTGTAGTTTTTCAAGATGATATATTGATTTCTGGTAAAACTTTGGCTGAGCATAATGCTAGATTAAGACTTGTTTTTCAAAGATTAGAGAGTGCTGGCTTAAGGTTAAAAATTGATAAATGTAAATTTTTAGAGGAGAAGGTTGAATATCTTGGGCATGTTATAGATGCTGAAGGCATCAGTCCTTTAAATAAAAATATTGTTTCAATTTTAAATTCCCCACCTCCTACAGATGTAAAAACTTTAAAATCATTTATTGGATTAATTTCTTATTATTCAAAATTTATTAAATCTGCTGCTCATATTATGAAACCTTTATATGATTAACAAAAAATAATGTTTCTTGGAATTGGGACAAAAACTGTCAAAATTCATTTGAAAAATTAAAAAAAATGTTAGCTTCACCACCTGTTCTTAAACATTATAACCCATCTTTACCTATTAAATTAATTGTAGACGCTAGTTCAAAGGCCTTATCAGCTATCTTATGTCACCAATATAATGACAAAGATATGCCTGTCGCGTATGCTTCAAGGGTTCTTACTAGTTCTGAATCCAAAATGAGTCAAATAGAGAAAGAAGCTGCTGCCATAATATTTGGTGTCCGTAAATTTCATGATTATTTGTTTTTACAAAAATTTATATTAATTACTGATCACCAACCATTGGTCAAAATTTTTGGTAGTAAAACTGGTATTCCCCAGTATGCTGCTAACCGACTTCAACGATGGGCATTAATATTATCATCTTATGATTACGAAGTAAAGTATGTTAAATCAGAACAAAATATTGCAGATTTTATGTCTAGATGTTGTGATCAAACAGACCTCTCATGCACGAGTCCAGACTCAGAAATTAGTTTATTACATTTTATTGATGAACAGCCCATGGTTCCTTTAACTAGCAAACAGATTTGTGTAGCTACCCGTCAAGATAATCTTTTATCTAAAGTTTTCAAGTATATTCAGTCTGGCTGGCCTCATGCAGTAGAGGACTCTTTGAAACAATTTAATATTAGAAAAGATGAACTATTTATAGATCAAAGTTGTATTATGTGGGGATACAGAGTTGTAGTACCCTATAAATTACAAAGTTTTATATAAAAGAATTACACTCTTGTCATATCGGAGCTAGTAAATGAAGGCTTTGGCCCGGTCATATTTTTGGTGGCCAGGTCTTGACCGTGAAATAGAAGAAATAGCCAATAATTGTTCAACTTGTGTTCAGTTCAGAAATGACCCCCGCAGTCTCAGCTCCACCCTTGGATTTGGCCTCAAATACCATGGTCAAGGTTACATTTAGATTTTTTTGGTCCACTGTACAATAAGTATTTTCTAGTTGTTGTCGACGTCACTAGTAAATGGTTAGAGTGTTTTGAAGTAAACTCTCCATCAGCTGATACTACTATTAAAAAGTTAAAAGAGTTAATGTCAAGATTTGGCATAGTGAAAGATATAGTAACTGATAATGCAGCTTGTTTTACTTGTGATATATTTCAGAAATTTCTAAAACAGTATAAAATCCGTCATTTGACTGGTGCACCTTACCACCCCAAGTCCAATGGAGCAGCTGAAGCTGCTGTCAAAATTTTAAAAAAATTGTATCTTAAAAACTAGAAAGATATACCTAATGTTAATATACATAGTGTGTTACAAAAGTTTTTGTTACAGTATCGGAATACTCCTCACACTACAACAGGTGAAACACCTGCACAACTAATGTTTGGTAGACCTCTGAGAAATATTTTTTCTCTATTAACACCTAGTGTAACTGATACTGTAACAAAGAAACAAGTGTCACAGAAAAATGTATATCATGGTAAAAGATCTTGTGAATTTAGAGTAGGTGACACTGTGCTAATTAGGAATTATAGCCCTAATTATCCTAAGTGGATTCCAGGAGTAATTGAACAGAGATCAGGTAGTTCTACTTACACAGTTAAAACTAATATTATAGGTCAGTGCCGTAGACATATAGATCAATTATTAAAAACAATAATACATCTCAAAATATGAGTTATAATGTAACTGATCCTACTACTTCTCAGTCTAATGAGACGATACAAGTAACTTTACCTGCTCAGCATACTGAACAGTCTCCTGTTCAACAAAATCAGAACACTCCTGTTCAGTCACCTCAGGCTAGTCCTGTAACGACTGCTGGCAGAACATTAAGGCGACGTTCCCTTATTAAACACCTGCCAAATATTCTCCTTGATTACGATTAATTGATATTGATTGAAGTATGGATTGTCTTTTGAATTCCTTTTCTTTCTTTGTTTATTCTTAAAAGTTAAACTTTATTTTTATTTTTCTTATGAAATGTCACTTATTATTTTTATTTGTTTAGAAGGTACGATACTGAATTTTCAATCAGGTTATTTTTATAAATCAAGTAGAACTTTATTTTTTTGGGGAAGCATATGTTGTGACCTCTGATCTTATGTTTTGTTTATTATAACACCCCTTCCCTATACTTTGTTTTCATTTTTATATAGATATGAATATGATTTTTTAATACAGTGCAGTTCTGGTTCTCATTTAAACATGTCTTAATTAATTTATTAACCCACTTCTTAACAGTAAGGATGCGCAATTTGTACTTCGCATGTGCAATTGGTTTTTGACGTGTGTTTCGAGTTAAATTTTTTCTATTTTTTGGTTTTCGATGAGGTCACTTCGAGGTTTCAAGTTTCAAGTCTCTGGCATAAAAACAGCTGGAGATATGCGTGACACACACACACACCGACAAAATAATAAAAAGTACTCAGAAGGTCATGAAAATACCAGAAATGGATAATCATGGTGAACCCGTGGTTTCGGATTTTAGGGTAAACACAACAATTTTTCTTAGTTGGTGAGAGAAATTAAAAAAAGTGTTGAAAATATTCGTCGTTATTCCTCAACGCAAAAAACGGACCGAATACTCGTCGTTAGTCCAGAACGCACAAATTGGCGAGGATACTCATCGTTGGTCTACAACGCATAAAATGGCGAAAATACTTGTCGTTGGTCTACCACGCATAAAATGGCGAAAATACTTGTCGTTGGTCTACAACGCATAAAATGGCGAAAATACTTGTCGTTGGTCTACACGCATAAAATGGCGAAATACTTGTCGTGATCTACAACGCATAAAATGGCGAAAATACTAGACTTACTGTTGTTGGTCTAGAACGTACATAATGGCGAAAAACTCGTTGTTGGTCTAGAACGTACATAATGGCGAAATACTCGTTGTTGGTCTAGAAAACATAATGGCGAAAATACTCGTTGTTGGTCTAGAACGTACTAATGGCGAGAATACTTGCCGTGGTCCACAGCGCATAATGGCGAAATATTGTCGCTACAACGAAAAAAATACTTGTCGTTGGTCTACAACGCATAAATGGCGAAATACTTGTCGTTGGTCACAACGCAAAAATGGCGAAAATACTTGTGTTGATCTACGCACAAAATGGCGAAAATACTCGTTGTTGGTCTAGAACGCACATAATGGCGAAAATACTCGTTGTTGGTCTAGAACGTAATAATGGCGAAAATACTCGTTGTTGGTCTAGAACGCACATAATGGCAAAAATACTCGTTGTTGGTCTAGAACGTACATAATGGCGAGAATACTTACCGTGGGTCCACAGCGCATATAATGGCGAAAATACTCGTTGTTGGTCTAGAACGCACATAATGACGAAAATACTCGTTGTTGGTCTAGAACGTAATGGCAAATATCGTTGTTGGTCTAGAACGCACATATGGCGAAATACTCGTTGTTGGTCTAGAACGTACATAATGGCGAGAATACTTGCCGTGGGTCCACAGCACATATAATGGCGAAAATACTCGTTGTTGGTCTAGAACGTACATAATGGCTAAAATACTCGTTGTTGGTCTAGAACGTACATAATGGCGAAAATACTCGTTGTTGGTCTAGAACGCACATAATGGCGAAAATACACGTCGTTGGTCTACAACGCACATAATGGCGAAAATAATCGTCGTTGGTCCTTAAAAAAGACAATAATACTCGTTGTAGGTCTGTAAGGCAAAGAATAATAAAAATACATATAGTTGGTCTTTAACGCGAAAATAGCAAGAATACTCGCCGTTGGCCCTGAAATACTCGTTGTTGGTTCTTTAAGCGAGACCACTCATTGTTATACCTTTTAATACTTTTCGTTAGTCTTTAACGCAAAAGATAGCTACAGCTACAATACTCGACGTTGTTACTGAAAGGCTATTAATAATATCTCTCTAGTTTGATGAGCCGTGTCTGCAGCAACAAGGTGTAGCAGCAATGATTTGACCCAGTCTTGCAATAATTGATTTGTTTTAAAGGGTATCGAGGTGTTTGTATTGATTCACAAAGGTTACCCATAGGAAGCGCTAGTGTAAAAGAGTTAGTTCACTGAGTTCACTCATAGAATGCGACACTAGTATTACATTATATCAGCAATGCCTCCACATACAAGGTAGTTCTTCGCATAGTTACATTAAGTTCTTCTCGTAAAGACAGCATACTCTGTCTAAATACATTGGTAAGCATAGAGAAATTAGAGGGGCTCTATCGGTTAAAATTTGAAACATCGAAAAAGTAACCTGACCGCCTCGCTTAGGGATAAAATAAAATAATCAGTACAAAATCACAATAACTTTTATAGTAGAACGTTTAAAATACAAATCAAAACACAAAAAATTTGCTGGAAGATAAAAACATTTGATTTATTATAACTTTAACTTACTCTTGGAGGAGGTTTCAATGAGGTTACACAGAGCTCCTGAGAGCCCCAAAGAGATGTTTCACGCCTCTAAATGTATTGAAATAGGCTATGCTCTCTCTAGTATATATCTTTATGTTGGTATGCTTGAAACATTTTTGCAAACACGGAATTATAAATTAAAAGAAAAAGTATACTTTAAATATGTTAAAAATTAACAAGAAATAAGTAAAAAAAATTAGATAAATAATAAATAAACAATAGGTACTTTGAGCATAAGTATATTAATTAATAAAAAATAATAATTAATATAATAGCGAATAATTAATAAATAATTTAATAAATAATAAATATAAGAGACTATATTAAAATTATTAAATAATTGGACTAGTTCTTTTCCTAAAAAATAAGTAAATAGTTTAATAAAATAATAAAAAAGAGAGTATTCTCTTTAAAACTAATTAAAGCTCTATTATCTGAAGTATTTATTTATTTAGTTTATATTTACACAGAACAGATTAACAAATTTTAATATATGAAAATTATTTTATATCCTTCTGTTTCCTGTGCAGTTGAATGAACTCGCTTATTTCTCTTGAATTTTGGGTCATTTTAGCTATAGATACACACGGTTTAAAAAGTATATACACTGTTTAAGGACGAGAGAAGCGAGTCTAAGACGATTGGAAAAATAAGTTTGGAGATTTTGGATATACTCTAAGGGCTAGAAAAACCGAGTCCGAAGTAGGGAGGAAAGGCTCAGAAACACCTCGTAATCATTTTTTCCTCGGTTATACCGTAGGTATATACAAAAAGAATTGAGTTTGCAAAAAAAATTCGAACCGGGATGTCAACGGAATAATCCGTTCCCAATGAAATCATCCGTTTCGGGTGTTTTAAAATCTCCTGGGTTATTTTCACATAATTATATATATAGTAAGTAGTAAGTAAGCCTTTTTATGCCATTTTGGCAATTCGGCATTTGCCGAGGCGTCCATCTGGATTCCCTGAGGTTAGGCAGGTTATCAGACTTTTTTTTTTTTAAATTAAAATTTATCTTCTAATTTGAAATTATAGATTTCTTCCTAAACAATCTTAACTAATTGTAATTACTTATTATTATTATTTTATTTAATTATTATTTCTTTTCTTATTATTTCCATTTAATTATCTTATCATTATTTTGTTTATTTTATTCAAGATTTTTTTCTTCTGTTGAGGAAAAGCATTCAGAGAAAGCATATTTTTAATCTTGAGTTTAGTCTTTATTGTGATACTGTATTTATGTAACCATTCACTAATGTATATATCTCTCATTCTATACCACTCTTTTCTATACCATGCCATTCTTTGCCATGCGTTTCCTCCACAGCAAACCGACATTTCGTGGTCCCAACTATATGGTGGCCTTCCTAATTTTCTTGTTTTGTCTATAGGGTACCATTGCATTAAGGTTTTGCTCCATCTTTCATCCTTTGCTCTAAGTATGTGACCTGTCCAGTTCCACTTTTTTCTTATAATTGTAGCTGCTATATCTTCTAATCCTGTTTCTAATTATATATATATATATATATATATATATATATATATATATATATATATATATATATAATATATATATATAAAACCTTTGAGTTAGAAGATGAAATAATAGAATTAAAACATAAAAAAATCGATTTAGATAGCATGAAGAAGGAATTATTCTATAGCGAGAAAAAGATACAGGAGCTCATGTGTGACAATCTGCTTCAAATAAAGCTCAATGACGCTGAAAATATTCTTCAACAACTAAATCAAAGTAATATTAGTTCTGATGAAAAGATAAGAAGAAGTGATGTCGAAATAAATAAAGAAATAGATAAGCTGAAATCCATCATTCTTGAAAGAGAGATCTACTTATTAAAAGCAGGGAACAAGAACTCTCAGACATCAATTTAAGTAATAAGTATTTACAAAGTAGTGTAGAAAAATTAAAAAATATTATTCAATTAAATAACAAACAAAATACAAAGCAATGTATATGATCATGGAATCAATAGAAAGCAAATATCAACTGACAATAAAAATAATTTTAATGGTGGGTGATAGTATGTTCAGAGGATGAGTAGAATCATATCAAGGCACCTCGATGACGCTAAATATCAAATATGCAATATATTTAAACCTAATGCCCTTTTGGTCAAGTACTAGATATTGAAAAGCTAATCCAAGAGTTCTCGTATCATGACTTTGTAATAGTAATTGGTGGCTCTAATGATGTGATGCGGGGCACGGTTTATGGCACAGATATCTGTCAATATATAAAGAAAATTTCGCATTTATTTAGCAAGACTAATTTTATTTTCTGTACCATCCCATTTATTTAATTATAGATAAGAATAGATTTAAAAATATAGAATTTGTGAACTATAAAATAAAAAATTGTATTACTTCACTTAATTTAGATTTAAAGTATAACGTTATTGAGGTTAATGATGTATTATTATAAAGATTACTCCTATAGCAAAATTCATCCTAATCAAGTAGGAAAGGATAAATTAGCATTTAATATTATGAAAAGAATTAAAATAATTAAAAGTAAAATCCATAAAGATATACAGTCACTAAATTTTTTGTAAATAGGGATGACGTCTCTACTAAGGTAGGATGTAATAATGACCAAGTTCTACAGATGAACTCTGATAATAAAAATTATGAAAACTGTAATATTAAAATTAATTTAGACGCTAATGTTCAAAAATGTAGTTGTGTTGACATGTATGATCTAGACATTCTAGATTATTCCAATAAGCTCAAATATAACGGTTCAATATGTAATAATAAAAGTAATTCAATAAAACTTTCTTATGGAAAAAAAGTTCCAAATAAAAAGTTAGCATTAAAAGGACTATATCTAAATATTCAAAGCTTAAGAGCTAAATATGAAGAAATGTCAGTAATAGTGCAAGAAAACAGCATAGATATATTACTTTTAACCGAACATTGGTTAAAAAAAGATGAAAAAGATTTATACTTATTTAACGAATTCGTAAATGCTGCTGGTTTCTACCGTAACACTTATATTCACGGAGGGAGTTTAATTATGTTAAAGAGTAATATAAAGCATAAATCATTATTTGAGATTAATAATTTATCAATAGAAAATCATTGTGAAATGTCATCCGTACTTCTTAGTGAATTAAACATAATAATAATTAACTTATATAGACCTCCTTCGGGAGATTGGGAAGTATTCCTGAATCAACTTGAAAAAGGAATGCAACTTGCTTTCTAAATTTAATAAACAGCTAATAGTAGCGGGAGATTTCAATATTCATTGGTTAGATGTAAGGAATAAAAGAACAAAGCAACTTAAACTTATTTCATACATTTAGCATGTGTGCTTTAATTAACGAACAACTAGAGAAAACCACTGCTTAGATAATATTTTTGTTGATATTAACTCTGATGTGAGCGCTAAAATCGGGGAACAAATCTCTGATCACAACTCAATTAACTTTTGTTTGTCTTCAAATAATGGGTCGAAAAATACAAAAAATAATAAACAAAAATGTGTATCAACCGATAACAGAGTTAGGGAGACTTAAGTTCACTAAATTACTACTACAAACTGACTGGGTAGACATATTAAATAAGATAGAATCGACCAACGATAAATTTAGTTCATTCATGAAAAAAATCAAACAAACTTATGATGAAGCTTTTCCTTTTAAAAAACGTAAATCATCCAATATTAAAAAAGCTAATAATCCCTGGTTTACTCAGACAGAAGATGATTATAGAAAGAAAGTCCAACAATTATATGACATTAGTAAACATGACAAAACGAGTAAAGAATGGGAAAAGTATAAACAGGAAAAGAAAACATACAGAAAAGTTCTGAAACTAGCTAAACTCAATTACAATAAAATTAAACTTGAAAGTGCAAGCAATATTAGTAAAGCCTCATGGGATATCATAAAACAGGAGACTGAAGCAAGTAAAGTGTCACAAATTAGTCATAAAATAACTCCTCAAAATTTTAACAATTTCTTTATTAACAGTGTAAAATCAATTAACTCAGGAAATGAAAATGCAGTTGATTATGCTAGCAGGTTCTATGACATAATTATGCCCCAAAATACTATACTTTTCTTCAAACCTGTAAAGAAACGGACATTATTAAAATAGCTAGAAATATGAAAAATTCTAAATCAAAAGACTTTTATGGACTGACGAATGAAATAATTAAAGAAAATTTATTTGCTATTATCAAACCACTTACGATTCTTATTAATAGCTGTATAATTGAAGGTTGTTTCCCTAAATGTTTAAAAATTACCAGGCTAGTTCCAATATATAAAAAAGGCGATAAAGATAGACCAGAAAATTATAGGCCTGTTGCTCTCACCCCTATAATAGGGAAAATTCTGGAATCAGTCATTGGAGAGCAGTTAGTCAATTATCTTGAGACAAACAATATCTTAACTCCCGCACAATATGGATTTAGAAAGGGTCTCTCCACAATTCAAGCTATCCAGAAACTAGTTGAAAAAACCATTAGCAGCTTTGAAATGGGAAAGCATGTGCTTCTAACCTGTTGCGATGTTTCGAAAGCCTTTGATACCTTAAGAACAGATATATTTTTAAAAAAATGTAAATTAATGAAAATAGAGGGCAATGCATATCTGATTATTAAAGACTTTTTAAGTAACAGGCCTCAATTTGTTGAGGTTGATGGAGAGACCTCTCAAACTCAAGAAATAAGCACAGGCGCACCTCAAGGCTCAATTATTGCCTGCATTTTGTTTATAATGAGCACAAATGATATGCCTTACTTTCTAGAAAACTTAAATAACACTAAGTCAAATAATAAAGAACAAAAAATTAAATTAAACTCAAAAAATAATACTTACCTAAATGAAGACTGTAGCCTTGAAGTTATAGCCTTTGCAGACGACAGCAATATAGCTCTTGAGAGCAAGGATGTGCAATTGCTCCGTGAGAAGGGTCAGCTATACCTTGAAAAAATAAATACATGGTTTAGTGATAATAACTTTAAATGAATGTTGACAAAACTCAAACGCTACTATTAAGCTTAAAACTCAATAACAAACAAAATAGTATTAAATTTTTAGGACTTACCCTTGATGCTAAGTTGACATGGAGACCCCATGTGGATAAACTAACATCAAAAATTTCTTGCTACGTATATTTATTTAGAAAGCTGAAAAATAGGATTCCAATAGAACCATGGTCATGGCATAATCCTTAGTTCAAAGTCAGATAAATTATGGAATCCTTCTTTGGGGACATGTAAACACAAATGACATATTATTAGTCCAGAAAAAAATAATCCGTTTAATTTCAGGAGCAAAATATGATGACCATTGCAAGGAATACTTCATAAAATTTAAAATTATGACAGTGACGAATTTATTTATCTATAACTCGTTAACATATGTTAAAAATAATATTCAAAAATTTGATAAAATTAATGCAACACACAGTTACAATACAAAAAATAAAAATACATTAATGGTTCCACCGCATCGATTGTCTAAATCCGAAGTTGGTCATACTATATTGGGAATAAAAATGTACAACTCTCTTAATGACCAAGTTAAAAACATGTCTGAAAATGATTTTCGAAATATATAAAAAACTTCTTAATAGACAATCCATTCTATTCAAAGGATGAATTTTTTCACGAAATAGCAAATAAATAAAAATATAAAGAAATAGAATTAATTAGATATAGAAATAGATTTAGTAACTTGAGGAAGATTTTAGGAAATCTTCCTTAACTGTATTTATATAAAAAAAAAATGTTGTATGTATATGTGTATATTTTAATGTATGACAGATTTCATTGTTTTACTTTGTAAAATTTAATGAAAAATAAAGATTATTATTATTATTATTATTATTTATTTATATATATATTATATATATATATATATTATATATTATATATATATATATATATATATATATCTGTCTGTATGTGAGTGCGTGTGTTATCATCGAGGTCCTAGTGTATTTATCAAACATCAGAAAAAGCGGAAAAATTATGCGATCGGATTGAGATTTGGCACGAATGTAGCTATATATAAAATATGTGCTAATATGTGCTTAGTTTCATCTCATTATCAGCATTAGTTCAATTTGTATCAAATGTATCATTTGATACTACCGAGTTTTGCAAAACATGAATAGTTGACACAATATAATTGTGCGAGAGACACCTAGGAAATGTAAATGCAATGCTACATCTGGGAACTGTTCCATCATTCGACATTTGTCATCATTGATGGCTCGACATAATATCATGTCTCACTCTGTTTCGTTACGTCTAACTCATCAGACCTGTCGGTTAGCCCTGTCGGCGCAACGCTTTGATACTACAGGGTTTTTGCAAAACTCGGTAGTATCAAATGATAATATGTTTTGCCTTCCATGCAGGATGGCGGTAAGAGAGCACCGCTCATCTCTGATAAATACTTCACATTATATTCTTCGGAATAAATTGAAAGTCAAGAGTGAATTCAGGCTCTGTCGGCGCCCTGATGAGTTAGACTAAACTACTATTGAGTGTCTTAAAACTTGCCTAAACTTAGGTTCGTTTAGGGTTAGAGATATTTTACGAGCACCTGGTATCGCACATGCTCGGAACCACTGGCTTAGAGTTCCTTTCGAAGGATGACACGTAAAAGAATTTTAATTCCTCGCTTGAAAATCCTAGAGGTCCCGACTGGGATCGAACCTAGACTGTCTGGGTGGCAGGCGCACGTGCTAACCATTAGACTACTGAGACACCCCTGATAACTGACATACATTTACACATAAGCTCAAACTCAACTACCATTCAGGAAGTCATAAAAACACCTGTAATAGTTGTTTAATGAAAAATCTTAGTTTTTACGATTTTTAGTGAAAAAACAAAACTTCTCCTTTACCTTTAAAACGAGTAAAGGTAAAAAGCTTTCAAAATTACTAAAAAAAGTACATAGCTCAGTCTTAAAAATACAACCATTTTAATGTGTATTTATGGAGGTAAGTGCTTTAAAAATATATAATGTAAATACTCATAAAAATCGAGGTAACAGGATATTGTAGATATTTTGTGGATACTAGATTCCCATTTCGGAAAAATGAAGAAGGAAAAACTGTTTTTTCTATGAAATTGAGTCGGACCACATTTCCTCTGACTACCCGGGAGGAGGGGGGGGGAGTTCCTGAGGGAAATTTCAGCTTTCCTTCTACCATGACCAGTTTTGTAAGAGATTATTTTTTTTTTCAAACTAGGAATGTTTGTATTGTTTTGCCGACAAACAACATTGTAACTAACTTGTTTTTTTAGTTACTTAACACTCTTGGCTAAGTAACTAAAAGGCGAAGTGTTCAAAAATTAAAATTAGAGTTTTTAACTTAAAGTTAAAGCTTAAGTATTGAAATTTAAAAGAATTTTATTATCGTAAATGATTAAGACGATTGGAGCGAGTCGGAAGACTTGTTGCAATATAAATTTGTAAATTCTGAGGACGACCAAAGCGAGTTTGAAATTGAGAGGATGACTGTAGCGAATCTGATGAGGACAGAAAAAGTTCCGAGGTACACCGTACCCGGGTTTTTCTCAAAGTTTTAATTAACGTCAATAAGTCAGTTGATAATAATTGAATTAATTCTGATAATAAGACAAAAAGTAGCACATATAATTTTGCCACATCTCAAATAGATTGGAAATTTTTACCTGTTAATGACGTCAAATTAACATTCCCGCAGGGGTTATCCCTGATAAGCCGCAAGGCTCTAAACGGGCATTATTATTATTATTATGTTTAGGGGTTTTTTTCTCACTTAGAAAGTGGTTTGTAGAGCGGACACTGTGTGCCAAGTTTCTACAATTTTACTCTTTTTTTTTTATTTTAATTATCTGGACAGAAACGGCAACATACTGCCGTGTCTAGAACTATTGATTTCTGCAGTTGTATAAATGTTATCTGGAAGATTTAATGTTTGAATGAGTCGTGAATACTGTTAGGGACTATGGCAGTGGCTGACTTACTATTGGGATGATGACGGTTTCATTTAGTTGCCATTGAACTTCATTCTTCTGCTAATTTTAGATATTTTATTAATTTTAGTTTGAAATGTGTTTTCTAAATTATGACTATTAGGTATGGCAACATCTATTAAGTAAAGTTTTCTGGTAGTTTTGTCTAATAGTGTAATATCAGGTCTGTTAGCATCTTTGTCCTATCTGTTATTTTATTATTTATTATTATTTATCTGGTATTCTCACCTCTCGGTGGTGTTTAAGGGTGACGCGGGTCATTTTTTTTTACCAAGGTGGCACATTTTAATTTTTTCATCGTCTTTTAGTCGTTTGCAGTCGTACTTTCTATTGTTATTTGTCCTGATGTGCTATTAGATTGGTGGTTTAAGAAGTCTCTAACTATATGGCTTGTTTGTAGAATTATTGATTTTTGCATTCTAATGTATATTTGTTCAGGCAGGTTTAGAGTCTTAAAACTTTTGAGAGTTTTTCGGTATGATTCCTGTACTGGACAAACTATTGGTACTATGGTAATTTTCTTCATTTTCATTATTATTATTATTATTATTATTTATTATGACGTCAAATAAATAAATTTTCCGAATGGCAAAACTGGACCTAAAGTTCGGTTTCGGTACTAAGTTTCAATTCTCTAGCATAAATACACTGGAAACTACGATGATAATCATAGCCCTGCGAAGCTCGTGTGTGTCTGTTATCATTGGATAACAGACACACACACACAGGCAACTATGTCAAACCCTTAGAATGATATATATAGTAATACATAAAAGGAGCACAACTGATAACACGAAAGGCGGTTCACTGGTGGTCTTAAGTAATGCTGCCATCCTAACAATATACATTTTTTATAAAAAAGTTGGCAATACTTCCGGTTGCAGAATTATTATATTCTATTATTAATTAATGATTGATTATTCATAAAATATTAATATAAATATCGATGCATTACAATATTTTAAGCATTTAAAATTGTAGTTTAACGATTTTAATTAAAATTATATTAAAAGTAGTCCTCGTCAACTAAATGTAGATTCTTGTATTTTGCCACCCTTTTGCCATCTATGATCGGTTTTATTAAATACTCAGCTGGTGTTTTAAGTTATAATATTTGTTTTTAGATCTTTCTTCATTAATGCTCCTTGGTAATAAAGTAATAGTAATCCTCAGTAATATATTCGGCTTTCTTATTATCAGTGGAGAAACATTGTGTTTAACGTCTTAAGCTCCTTCTATATTATTATTATTCTAAGGTTGTTATCAGTAGAATTACATTGTGTTTACAGTCCTATGCTCCTCTATATTAGTATTATTCTAAGGTGTTTGAGTAGAATTAACATTGTGTTTACGGCCATATGTTCCTTCTATATTAGTAATATTCTAAGGTGTTATCAGTAGAATTACATTGTGTTTACGGTCCTATTCTCCTTCTATATTAGTATTATTCTAAGATGTTATGAGTAGAATTACATTGTGTTTACGGTCATATGCTCCTTCTATATTAGTATTATTCTAAGGTGTTATCAGTAGAATTACATTGTTTTTACGGTCCTATTCTCCTTCTATATTAGTATTATTCTAAGGTGTTATGAGTAGAATTACATTGTGTTTACGGTCATATGCTCCTTCTATATCTGTATTATTCTAAGGTGTTATCAATAGAATTACATTGTGTTTACGGTCCTATGCTCCTTCTATATTAGTATTTTATAATGTTATGAGTAGAATTACATTGTGTTTACGGTATATGCTCCTTCTATATTAGTATTATTCTAAGGTGTTATCAGTAGAATTACATTGTTTTTCGGTCCTATTCTCCTTATATTAGTATTATTCTAGGTGTTATGAGTAGAATTAATTGTGTTACGGTCATATGTCTTTATATCTGTATTATTTCTATGGTGTTATCAATAGAATTACATTGTGTTTACGTCTATGCTCCTTCTATATTAGTATTATTCTAAGTGTTATCAGTAGAATTAATTGTGTTTACAGGTCCTTCTTATATTAGTATTATTCTAAGGTTAAGTAGATTACATTGTTTATTGATTGTATTATTTTGGTTTTATCAGTAGAATTACTGTCCTATTCTCCTTCTATATTAGTATTATTCTAAGATGTTATGAGTAGAATTACATTGTGTTTACGGTCATATGCTCCTTCTATATAGTATTATTCTAAGGTTATCAGTAGAATTACATTGTTTTTACGGTCCTATTCTCCTTCTATTTTTAGTATTATTCTAAGGTGTTATGAGTAGAATTACATTGTGTTTACGGTCATTGCTTCTTCTATATCTGTATTATTTAAGGTGTTATCAATAGAATTACATTGTGTTTACAGTCCTATGCTCCTTCTATATTAGTATTATTATAAGATGTTATGAGTAGAATTACATTGTGTTTACGGGTCATATGGCTCCTTCTATATTAGTATTATCTCAGTCGTCTGTTAGTTTATTCTAAGGTGTTATGAGTAGAATTACATTGTGGTTTACGGCTCCTTTATATCTGTATTATTTTAAGGTGTTTACATAATTACTTGTGTTTACGGTCCTATGCTCTTCTATATTGTATTATTCTAAGGTGTTATCAGTAGAATTACATTGTGTTTACAGTCCTATGCTCCTTCTATATTAGTATTATTCTAAAGTGTTATCAGTAGAATTACATTGTGTTTACGGCCATATGTTCCTTCTATATTAGTATTATTTTAAGGTTTTATCAGTAGAATTACATTGTGTTTACGGCCATATGTTCCTTCTATATTAGTAATATTCTAAGTAAAAACCACCCAGAAGGTCTTAAAAAACCTGAAACGAATAATTCACTTGAAATTCTGGTTTCGGACTTTTCGCAAACGCAATACATTTTTCTATATACCTGAGGTATAAATGAGAAAAAGTAAAAGAAATCCCTATACCTGTCTTAAATCATACAGTATTAAGTAAGGATCCAGGATTCCTCAACCCTTTTACACCTATTTACATATATTTGGTAAGGTTTTTCTTTTCTAGGTTACATTTCGTTTTTAGGTTTCCTCAGGTGAAAAGCTTTATTTTTACAAATTCTTTCCCTGTTTGTTTTATCTTTCTTTCTCTAGATAGTTTACTTTTGGCAGAAGTCAAAAACCCGATTTTCTGTTTTTATTTTAGAATCCCCAATAAAATTGTTTCTCTCTACTTTGAAAGGTTTTTTACCCTAACAAGTTCACGATGGTCTATGGAAGAACGTATTAGGGTGTTTTACAACAAAAATTCGTCAACACTTTTGGCAGTTAGGGTCCTAAAAACACGTTCGATGTTTTCCGCTTCCAGTATAAAGTATTTTGGTAAAGAAAGATATCTAGATAGACTATCGATAGGACTATCGAGTCGATAACTCGATAGTTCATTCTAGTCCTATCGACTATAATAGATAATTCGATAGATTCGATTACAGCAAGCTGCTAGAAATCAGACTGTTGCGGACCATTCATGAACTAACCCTGGGTAGCTTTCCAAAAATGTCCGATTATATTTTAAAATTTTTTTATGTACGCCATGGCAACATTTCCTTAGACAAATCCAGAAAAAATGATTTACGAGTAGTGCTTGTTATAAAGCACATGTTATAAAGCATAAACCGGAACCTTAAGCAAGAAATTACATTTTTTTTAAAAAAAGCAAAAAAGTTCTGAATTTCGCCTAAGCCCAGGTTTATATTTACAGCATTAGAGATCTTTTACTAGTATCCTACACAGCACAGGCTCAAACTACCGGCTTCAATGTCCCTTTAAGGGACGTTGAAGGACGGCACGGAAAAGGATTTCAATCCCTCGCATAAAAATCCTAGAGGCTTCAACCGGGATCGAACCAGGACTGTCTGAGTGGCAAGTGCACGTGCTATACATTACACTTCAGGAACCCCCGGTGATTTATAGCTTTAACGTAATAAACTCCGTTAGTGTGTTATATACTAACGGAAATTTAAATATGCATTGCATGTTGGATACCCACGGCATTTTTAGATATGCATCGTGTGTTAGATATCCATGGTAGTTTAGAAATTTATCGGATGATGGATATACATTTTCGATTCACATTTTTTACTTCACATTTTTGATTTTTTCAGTTCGACTTTTTCACATTTTTTTTTCGATTTTTTTCACATTTTTTCACTTCTATTCACATTTTTCACTTCACATTTTCGATTTTTTTTACATCACATTTTCGATTCACGTTTTTTATACCGACGGCATTTAAATATTTATCCCATGTTAGATAACCCCAGAACTAATTTCTCATCTACCATTGTATCTTTAATATTCATGATAAATATTGTTAAAAACTTCTACTAAAAAAGGCTATTCTCTTTAATCAGGATCTTACTCGTTCTTATTTTCTTTAGAAAGATATCAGAGAAAAAGTCAAAACCCGAGTTTTAAGGAAATATTTTTAGATTAAAAAAATTCTATACATATATTCTACATACATACATATATATATTATATATATATATATATTATAAATATATATATATTATATATATATATATATATATATATATTTATATATATATATATACGCTACATAATTTTCACCTAAGGAAATTCGCTAATGTCTGAAATAATCAGGCAAATAATAAATAAATAAATAATTTTATTTACGTATAAGTATTTTTTTTTACAATTGCAAATCGTCATATTATTATATTAAAAAATAAAATTTTAGTTAATGTACTTATATAAATGTTTAACTGGCATAATTAAAACTAGTACTAGCGATAGTGGCAACAAATTAATTAACTGGACAATAAGATAGTACAACAAATAGCTGAGTAGAATTATAAACAATAACTAAAGACTAATAATTTAACAATTAAACATCAGAATATTTTTTTTTGAAATACAAAGATTTCTATTTTTAATTTAAATAATAAGTTTTACTAAACAGTTCACTGATCTTATAAACAGGTTTGTTAGTTAATAAATGTTTACATTGCTTAATAAAGTCGTTGTTGTCGTGTAATTGTTTAAGTTGATTCGGTAATGAGTTATAGAGCTTTATTGAAGCATATTGCTGGCTATTTTCGTACTTACTTGTCCTATGTTGTTTGGTGGTCAAGTCATGTTTAGATCTTGTATTGTAGTCATGTACGTCTTTGTGAGTCTCTAAATCATTCAAGTTATATCTTAGTGTCTTTAAATTCTTTACTATGAACATAGCTGGTACAGTTAGTAAGTCATAAATAATAAAAAAAATGTAAAATCAATGAAATGTTAATTTAAAAGAACAGTGGATTATTAAAAGATAATAATATAGTACACCTTAATTATGTTTTAGGTTAATATCGTCACTAATAGAACAAATTATAGAATTATTGATTATTTTATTTTATTCTTCGTTATTTTTAGTGAGTTTATCAGCTTTTACCAGCATCTGATTCTAAAGATATTTTCACTTGCCTTAATATTCCTAAACATCTCACATCCTGTTTATAAACTTTCTGGTGAGAAAACTTTCAAATATCTTACAGCTCAATGAACCGGCTTAAAATCCCTTCTAGTAGACAAAATCGAATCTGAAATACCTCAAACAAAACTCAAACTGCCTCAAATAACGCGTTGATAAGTTTTATAAAAAAAAAACTCATAACTAACACCAGTTTTCATACGGTTTTCAAATTTTATACTTATTAGAGAGTTTAGTTGGATGTTTGAGGTAGGCAGGATGTTAAGGACTTAATAAATATTGAAAACTTTATAGCGTTCCCATCAGGAAATCAGATATTGCTAATGTTTTTAGTTTATATCACCATAAAGTCAATGGATTTATCGTACAAGATTCGTACGAATCGAAATTTCATTTTAAGATTTGATAAATTTTGATTGCAATGGTAGCAAGTTGTGGCGAATTTTTTAAGAAAAAAATAAGCATATGTGGTTTAAGTCATAGAGTGGGTCAAAGAAGGTGAGCTTATTGAAAGGAGGGGACTCACTGACCATAGATAGTGATAGTGATAGTAATTAGGAAGAGGTAATAGATCACCTAGCAAGTAGGCCGCGTTTTTTGGGCCCTTTTTGCTGACTCTCAAAAAGGGATAGATAAAAGATAGTGTTCTAACATAGTGCTAGTGCAGGAATTTTACGTCTAACCGTGATTTTAATCTAAGTTTTTATAGCTTCAACTAGAACAACACGTGCCCCACTGCCAGACCTTTTTGCCTTTTCTGCTCTCGAAACCATAAGGCAGAAACATATATATTTAATATTAACTACAAATGAGGATCATAAATTTTTGTCTAAACCCAGGTCCATTTAAGGTAAGAGATCTTTTACGAGTAACTGACATCGCACAGGCTCGTAACCACCTTTTCAATGTCCCTTCCGATGGACGACACGTGAAAGGATTTCCATTCCCCACATGAAAATCCAAGGGATCCCTTCCGGGATTGAAGCTGGGCTGTCTGGTACGCAGCTGCATAACACCATTTGTGGTGTTATGCAACCATAACACCACCGGGACTTACTGACCATTTTAGAGGCTGAAGACCATTAGTTTTGACACGGACGATTATAGTGAAAGCTTTTAGAGTTACACAATAGTTTCTTATATATATAACATATACATACATAATATATATATATATATATATATTATATATATTATATATTATATATATTATAATATATATATATTATATATATATATAATATTTATATACACTACTAACGTATACAATATTTTGACGCTATATAATATACATATATCACACAATGTGTCATTCAATAAAAGGTTTTAAAAATTGTTTATCAATCTAATTCTATAAAAATAGAGTTTAGTGAGGCAGGTTTCAAGCTACAAACTGGTTGCCAATATTTGTAACGATTTTCAGGCACAGCTTTCTATTTCTCTTCTCGAATTTCCCTCATGATATTACTAAGACTTTTCTTTTTATTATTCTTGACAATAGCTTTAAATGTAATATATCTTCTTCAATTCCTGTTTTTATTATTTTTACCTCTTCTTCTCGAAGATAGTTTATTGATTTATAGAGTTGTACGTAAACAAAAATTAATAAACGTACAATCTATGAAATTCATTTTTTTATTTTTTTTTTTATTTTTACAATCAACAAGTAGAAGGCTGGGCCTGTATAAACTTGAAATAATAAATAGAATAATTCAAAAACACCTAATTTTGAAAGTTAAAAATAAAAATCTAGAGTGCTTTGGTATCTTTGAAAAACTTGGTAACATACATTTATCAATTATAGAAAGAGAAAAAAAATTTTTAATCAATACTTACAGAAAGAAAATACAATTTAGTCCTAATAATTTAAGATAAGTCATATCAGCCAGATAGAGATCAAAATATTAAAATTAAGTGATAGTTAAAATTAATAGATACATACATATATACATACATATGTTATGTATATATGTATGTATATAATAATTCTAATAAATAATCTCTATAAAACTTCATAATATTATTACTAGAGAGGCTCTGGTCTAGTTGAATTTTGAAACAGGAGGTATGACCTGAGCACCTCGACTATTAATTTATCAAATAAAAATGGATATATTATTTAGAGAGCTCTATGGTTGAATTTTGAAACAGCGAGGTAATGACTCTGAGCACCTTCGACTATTATTATATCAAATAAAAACATGGATATATTATTATTAGAGAGGCTTATTGGTTGAATTTGAACAGCGAGGTATTGACCTGGCACCTTCGACTATTAATATCAAATAAAAACATGGATATATTATTATTAGAGAGGCTCTATTGGTTGAATTTTGAAACAGCGAGGTAATGACCGTATTGGGGTTTGGTTTAACAGCGAGGGCACGTGTTGTTCCTAGTTTTCACTAGACTATAAGAGTCAGTGAAAATATTTGTATGATTGCTTGAAAGCATGAGAGAAACTATAGAAATTCACGGCTTTCTGTCTAGATTAGATGAATATACTACACTTGAAATTAAAAGGATTTTTTCGCAAACACAATACTTTTCCTATATACCTACGGTATAAATGAAGAAAAGTAAAAATGTATTACTGTTGTCTATGGAGTAAATGGTATTTATTTATTTTATTTGATATTATGGCATATTGAGGAGAATAAGCCTAAAATAATAAATAACACCAATTTAGCCCAACATTCGATATAATAATATAACAATAAATATTACAGATTAGTTACACAAAAGTCCTTCATTTTAATATTAATATAACTAAGCTTTGACTAAAAATTAGTTATACCTGAGCACCTTCGACTATTAATATAATCAAATAAAAACATCGATATATTATTATTAGAGAGGCTCTATTGGTTGAATTTTGAAACATCGAGGAAATGACCTGTATTGGGGTTTGGTTTTAACAGCGAGGGCACGTGTTTGTTCCTAGTTTTAACTAGGACTATAAGAGTCAGTAAAAAATATGTATGATTGCTTGAAAAAGCATGAGAGGAACCATAGAAATTCATGGCTCTTCTATCTAGATTAGATGAAATATACCTAATGAATTAAAATATACCACTTGAAATTAAAAGGAGTAGAACACTATCTTAGGGAGCTGGCAAAAAGAGCCTAACAACGTGGCCTACTACTTTGAAGTTTTTGCTGTGTCATTAATGCGGGATAGTGACGTCATAAAAATTACTTTCCGAATAGCACAAATACAGCGTATGATTTTTGTACGAAATTTCAACTCTAGCATAAAACACTGGGCGCTACGATGAACAGACAGACACACACACACACAAGTACATTTTTTTTTTTTTAAGTTAAGTAGTTTTTAGTTTTATACTCTTTAGTTAGGTAATATTTATATTCATCTTACACGTTAAGATTTCTTATATACTTACTCGCCATTAGTTTTATCACTAGGTTGAGAACTTTCTTTTTACTAAATCTATTTACTGCGTTAATAGCATGTAATACAATATGTGAAGCATGCTGTACAACTAGCATAAAAAAAACACACACACACAGACAGAAAACTTTGCGAAAACCACTCAAGAGGCCTTAAAAAGGCTTGAAAAGGATAATTCAGGGTTCATCTCAGTTTAGGATTTTTTGCAAACACAATACTTTTCCTATATACTTACGGTATAAATGAGGAAAAGTAAAAATGTATAAATGTTTTCTATGGAATAAATGGTATTTATTTATTTGATTTGGTATCATTATGACATATTGAGGAAAATATGCCTAAAATAATAAATAACACTAATTTAGCCCAACATTCGATATAATAATATAACAATAAATATTACACTAGAAATTGGGCACTAATAAGACACCAGGTATTTTTTATTATTTATTGCAATATTTCACTCTTAACACAGAGCAGTATCAAGCAAAACATCTAAAAAAGAAACAATGGAAATTCGCTAAAAGGAAATGAACTAATTACATAATGGAACTAATTACGTCAACATTATATTCAAATTAATAAAAAAACTAAAAAAGTCATGCTAAAAAGAGAAACTTTTTCTATGTTTGATTACAACCTAACAATGATTACACAGGTGACAAGTTCCACAAAAATAACTCACACAAAATTAAGCAATTCATTTCCTAACATTGACCAAATTAAAAAAATTTGCATAGATAGTTTTAATTTTTAAAATACTTAGTACTTAGTTTTTAGTATTTTATTTTCATATTATTAATGTTATTATTATTTGATTAATTTTTCGTTGTAACTAGTTTTATCTCTATTTTCTGAACTAAACAATAAACAAATTAAAAGCCTTAAACCTAAAATCAGTGACCAAGAGCCTCCTGTTTCAAGGGTTTCTTCTTGGAGGCTCTTATTCCCATGCATATGACAATTGTGAACTAATCAAATTATTTTTTTGTAGTGAATATCTGTAAATTATAATATTGTATTGAATTGACTACTTAAAATTGCTAAACATTTTTAATAAGAAACATTTTCAAATTAAATATTACTAAATGCTAGAGAAAAATCAATGCGTTAAGAAAAATAATTATTTTTAAAAATTTAGCATATAGATTGTTTTTCAATCATTGATTTAAAGGATCAATTACATTTTCCCCCAGGAGAGAGAAGGTAAAAAGTAACAAACACTCGTTTTATCAAAAAGTTTCAAACAGGTGTCACTTAAAATGGGTTTAGGCAACATATTTCCGAAATATTAAAGGTATTCGTGTGTTCATACCTTTAGTCCTAAATATACTCCTCGTTCTCTCCAACATGTCTGGACAGAAAGCTTTAAATGATTGATTTTACCACGTTTACCTATCACCTTTATTCCGCTCTCTTTTTCGAATTTTACCAATTCCTTTTTTTCTCTTTTATTAATTTCTGCCGCTTTCACTTTTTAGCCATTTCCTTCACTCCACATAATTTCCAATCCGACTCTTTTTTAGCCTTCATTTTCTCTCGAATTCCTATATTACTTCTTTCTCTTTTTAACTTAATCTTCTTTCTCAACCTATTTTATTTACCCTTCACTTCTCTCCTTTTCTATCTACATTTCTCCTCATATCTCTGTACCCATATTTTGCTTTATTCCACATTTTAAACTATTACTCACCCAAATAAGTTTTTGTAAAACTCTCTCTATCGCTATAACACTCTACAACCATTTTCTCTCTGATATCACCCCTTCCAAACTAATTTTACTTCGTGTTCCCTTTATGTCAATTTCCCTTCGAATTTGTAATTCATGTCATCGTTTATTAAACGACAGACATAACTAATTGCTGGTTTTATAAAAGTTAGAAATTATCCATTTTTTTTATATTGCTTTATTAACTACAACGATAAAATAAAAATTATAGTTGTTGAAGAATTTTATTAAAAAAATATTAACCAACATTTATTTGGTTATTCCTATAACCAATAATATTTTATAAAGACCTATTAACCAATAATATTATAATAGTGCGGTCACCATGATGCCGAGGTACCCTGTACCTAATTTTTACTTTTCCTCATCTATACCGTAGGTATATAGGGAAAAGTATTGTGTTTGCAAAAAATCCAATACCAGGATGTCACCTGAATTAACTTCTTCAATGTTCTTAAGAGACATTGTGACATTATCCATGAAGAGGCCTCTCAGAGTTAAAGCGAAACGTTAGGGTCAAGGCCTACATTGACGTGGTCTCCACCAGATTACTTAAATCACCATGTATTAAACTAATTCTCGTATACAATTATTACACCAATTATTCTTCTACTGGAAAAATGCGAAACTGAGGTTCTAACTGAATTTTCCCAGGTACACACACACACACACACACATATTATATATAATATATATATATATATATATATATATATATATTATATATATATATTATATATATATATATATATGTGTTGTGTGTGTGTGTGTGTGTGGTTGTGTGTGTGTACCTGGGAAATTCAGTTAGAACCTCAGTTTCTACTACATTATATATATATATATATATGTATGTATATATAATATATATATATATATATATATATATATATATATATATATATATATATATATATAAATATATATATATATATATATTTATCAATATATATATATATATATATTATATATATATATATATATATATAAGATTATATATGTATTATGTATAAACGTTAATATATTTTTAAGTTAGAGCTCAAGTTATGTCAATCTCTTATTTTCAAATACATCTCAGTATTTATGCCGTCAGCCTCATACGCATAATTTTCATTGGAAATTCGCTAAATCGTAATCCTTTAAAAAGGACACTTGGATAAAAGAATAAATACATAAATCTATGATATTTATTGTATAGATGGGGGGGGGGAAGGCATTATGCCTCGAAAACCGTAATAGAAATAAATCTTATGAGAAGCCTTAAATTCAACACTGTACTTGGTCCCGAATCGAATGGTCTTTTCTCTCTAAATCCTTCTCTAAACGAAACACTTCAGCCAAACTAAGTTGAGTTGAATATCTAGAAGACTAGTTTTTTGTTTAGGATAAAATTGTGGACTGGAATGAAGATTTTTTTATTTATACGTTTATCACAACATGAGTGTATCTAGTTGTAGCGGTTCTAAATTGAGAGAGAGGGTAGACTTTATGTCTAAGTAGGGATTGCCAGGGATGTAGTGGGAGAAGTTCGGCCATTAGGTTTTTGGGCACGATACAATTAGAATGGTTCTAACTCCTCCTGGGTGATAACTTCCGATCTTAAGGTATGATCACATAATCGCATCTGTCCGTCTATACTTAAGTAACTTATAGTTACCGTAACCATATAACACTAAGTTGGGTTCTCTTCAGGAATCCGACCAATTATGTACCCCTGTAATATCATCTCTCTTTTAGTATAATTAATCTGACAATATACTTTACTTCTTATCCTTAATTACTTTGTTCTTATTTCTGAAAATGTCCTATTCAAGATCCCTCGTACAGGTGTTGTTCAGCTACTAATTTGGAGCTGAATAGCCTGTTACATAGTGATATAGCTGAAATTAATTTTGACCTGTAAGTCACGACAAAAGAAACAGTCCAGCGACTGAATTTTTTGCCTGAATAAAGATTGAATTAGAAAACGAGGCCTTAGACCCCTCCTTGGACCGCTTCGGGGTACATTGTTATCGTTTTGCTTTTTTCTTTTTCTTTGTAACATAGTATATTTCATTGAAATGAGAGAATATTCGAAGTGTGGTTTAAATTTTTAACTTATTTGATGGCAAAGTTGAGTTGTTAGTTAAACCTACAGTACGACACACGGTTAAAATCAGTTGACAGCGCGGAAAAGTGTCGAGGAACCAATAAGGTTGGCCTGATTTGAAATTGAGGACTGATTTGAAATTTGTAAACTCCTCAGAAGGTCTTGAAAACACCTGAACGGATAATTTTGGTTTCATTTCGGTTTCGGATTTTTCGCAAACACAATACTTTCCTATCTACCTACGGTAGAAATGAGGAAAAGTAAAAATATGACAAAAAATTCATTTTGTAACGTATATTAAGAAAACATTATTTAAAACATTATTTTAAACAAGCTTAACTGCACCTAGCGTAGCGAATTTGATGTGATGAGAAGTTCCGATGTACCCCGTACTCGATTTTTAGGACTGTTTTACTTTAATTGACTTATCAAGCACCAAAGTATAGTACAATAGTACATACATTCCTTTACGTAATTAATATGTATACTTAGTTTTGTTACAATAATTATTAAAATTATTATTAAAGATTGGGGTTGGAGTCGAGGATAGACCCCATTTGCACTGCGACTGGAAGTCTATTGTACAATTCCCTCAATTGGCCTAGGTCAGAATAATCCTTTTCCCCGGACTAGGTCTAGGATCTTTTAACCAGTGATTCCTCGGTAGAGTCAAACTTAGTGAGAGTGCTGCTACCAAAGTTGGAGAACCTTTGAAAGGCTAGGGCTTTACATCTCAGAAGTATGTGAGAGGCAGTTTCGATTTCCGATTCACAAAGCCTACACACTGGGTTATATTTAAAGATACCAATGGTATGGAGATGTTTTCGGAGGAAACAGTAACCAGTCAGTAGTCCAGTTACTGTTCTAAGGTCCCTTCTGCTTGGTGAAGTAGAAGGGACCTTAGGAGGTCCCTTCTAAGTGACTGAGGAGGTCCTCAGTTACTTTGGGACTGGGTCCTTTTAACATAAGTTTACTGTGCCTCATGCCAGAGGATTTATTCCAGTTGTGCAGGTGATTGGTTAAGAGCCAATCTTTAATTACACCTTTGGATATAGCTTTGGGTATGGCTACTATGGGTTCAGGGCCCACAGGAGTGGTCTCAGACCCCTTTTTTGCAAGGATGTCTGCTTGCTCATTACCTTCAATTCTCTTATGGCCAGGCACCCCATCTGATTGCTACATCATTGTTGAGTGACAAGGTCAGAAGGTTTTGTAAGCACTCCCAGATAAGCTTGGAGTTGACTTTGTATGAACCAAGAGCTTTAATGGCAGCTTGGCTGTCAGTAAAGATATTTATAGAAGTCTGATTAGGATTCTTCTTAATACTTTCTATTAGACAGGCAAGAGCCACAGTCCATATTAGATCCATCTGTATACCATACAGTTTTACCAGAGGATTGAGGTGGTTCCCCATTGAAACTATCACAACAGAGTGTGAAGGGTTTTTCATAGGAGTAGAGAGTGGTCATATAATCAGAGTTCATAGATAGTATGGGACTCTGAATTTGTTACAATACCTCAAGCATAACCATGATTTGTTTTAGATCATATAAGTTAAGCTACATCGTGTCTGGATGGGTAACCGCTGGGAATAAACTAATGTAGTTGCTATCTAAAGACTTGCTAAGCGAATCCTTAGATAGTAAGGACTATTGGTGAATTGGTAAATAGATAGGAGTACAATTGGTAAAATGTATATTTAAGTCCTTTAAATTCCTTTATGCAAGTCCTTTAAGGCTATCATACGAGCTACTATTTGAGTGAAGTTTTTGAAAGGAAATTCGCTATTGTGGTTCGAAAGTTTCCTTTTTAACCACAATAAATTTACTAGACTTCCACAACTACCAGACCATGAAATCATATTTCTTAATTTTCCTTTTCTTATATTATAATCAACCAGAATGAAATTCTTGACGTATACTATTATTTTTACTTTCCCTCATTTATACCGTAGGTATATAGGGAAAGTATTGTGTTTGCAAAAAAATCCGAAACCGTGACGAAACCGTATCCGTTTCAGGCGTTTTAAAGGCCTCCTGAGTGGTTTTCGCAAAGATGTCTGTCTGTATGTGTGTCTGTTATCATCGTAGCGACCAGTGTATTTAAGCTAGAGAGTTGAAATGTCGTACAATCAGTCTACCGCTTTAGTTGTGCTATTTGGAAAATAATTTGTACATGACGTCATTATATCTCAATAATGACTCAGCAAAAACTTCGAAAAATCATAAAACACGCGAAAATGATGCGATCATAAATAAATGCTCTAAGTATCATCTCATTATTAGCATCAGTTCAATTTTTATCGAATGACTTAAGTACGTTTTTTTTTAAATTGTAACAAAATGGAAAATGGTCCAATTGAGTTAAAATTTAGTACAAGTGTATATTATTACCTAATAAATAAGTACACTAAGTTTCGTTTCAATACGACAAGTATATCCATGATTTTTGTTTCGATCAAAAAAAATTAAGGAGCATTGAGCGTGGTTAGTGCTGTATGGATGACCGCTGAGCATGATACGGATGCATGTACTATCTGAGGACGAGCGAAGCGAGTCCGAAGCAGGGAGAATGAGCGTAGCGAATCCGATGTAATGAGGAAAAACTCTGAGGGACCCCGTACCCGATTTTTTATGAATTTCTTCCTCTCTCATATGGTTTCTTTTTATAAAAATAAGAGTATGAATTCCAGTAAAACCATATCTGTGAAATTAAGATAGGTATTTTTCTGGAATTTTCCTACCATAACTATATTTCAGAAAGTCTTACCCCTGGAATTTTCCGGGGGGTTAGAATGTTATAAAAAATGCAAGGGCTGTTATGTTTTTCACTCTACATATTATGATTATTGTAATAATACTTACATACTATAGTATTGTAATTATTAGTAATTAACTTCACTTTCAATTAATAGTATATTATGTTACAACAAGACTGTGAAGAAGGTTTTTTTTTTACCGTGGTGACTATATTTACTGTCGAGGAAAACGAGACAGTAAAATGGAGCTGAGGCGAAAAAAGCCATTTCCAGTCGTGTAGTACTTGCTACTTTTATCGGGCGTAGTAATAGTAAACAACTATTAGGAACTTGTGTGTGAGTCTGTAATCATTATAGCGCCCGGTGTATTTATGCTAGAGAGTTGAACATTTGTACAAAAATCAGTCTACCGCTGTAGTTGTGCTATTCTAAAATGATATTTATTTAAAATTCTAAAATGAAATTGATATTTATTTTTAGTATCTTTAAAGTGCTGTAAGAATAGTATGTGGTGGATGTAAGGATGTGTAGCGCTTGTGAGAGTGATAAGGGTTGTGGGGATAAAGAAGAAGAAAAAGAGAATATTAATCTCTGGTGTTCGACACTTGTTTTTTTTGTAACTCTAATATTAATGTTTCTATATCCAATACTATCTAAATAATATGTCAAACGCCAGATATTAATATTTTCTTTTTCTTCTTCTCCATCCCCACAACCCTTATCACTCTCACAAGCGCTACACATCCTTACATTTACCACACATGTTTCGACTTATTATTTAGATAGGAATTGATATAGAAACATTAATATTTGAGTTACAAAAAAACATGTGTCGAACACCAGAGATTAATATTATCTTTTTCTTCTTCTTCATCCCACAACCCTTATCACTCTCGCAAGCGCTACACATTCTTACATCCACCACATATTATCCTTACAGTACTATGTAATTCCTAGTCTCACTTAGAACTATGGTTGTTTTTAATTTCGTTTCACTACCACCGGGAATAAAGCGAATCTATTTACTATTGAGAACGAGCGAAGCGAGTCCGAAGACGTGTTGCAGTATAAAATTTAACGACTCTGTGAGACGAGCTAAGCGAGTCCGAAGAGTGTTGCAGTATAATTTAACGACGTGTAATGAGGACGAGCTAAAGCGGTCGAAGACGTGTTGCAGTCGACTTGTATTACTGAGGACGGCGACGGATCGAAGACGTGTTGCTTAATTTTTAACGACTTGTATTACTGAGGACGGTTTAGTATAATTTTAACGACTTGTTATTACTGAGGACGAGCTAGCGACTGAAACGTGTTGCAGTATAATTTGAAAACGACTTGTATTACTGAGGACGAGCTAAGCGAGTAAGACGTGTTTGCAGTATAATTTGAACGACTTGTATTACTGAGGACGAGCTAAGCGAGTCCGAAGACGTGTTGCAGTATAATTTTAACGACTGTATTACTGAGCGAGCAAGCGAGTCCGAAGACGTGTTGCAGAATAATTTTAAACGACTTGTATACTGAGGACGAGCTAAGCGAGTCTGAAGACGTGTTGCAGTATTAATTTTAACGACTTGTATTACTGAGGACGAGCTAAAGCGAGTCTGAAGACGTGTTGCAGTATAAATTTTAACGACTTGTATTACTGAGGACGAGCGAAGCGAGTCTGAAGACGTGTTGCAGTATAAATTTAACGACTTGTATTACTGAGGTCGAGCTAAGCGAGTCCGAAGACGTGTTGCAGTATAATTTTAACGACTTGTATTACTGAGACGAGCAAGCGAGTCCGAAGACGTGTTGCAGTATAATTTTAACGACTTGTATACTGAGGACGAGCTAAGCGAGTCTGAAGACGTGTTGCAGTATAATTTTAACGACTTGTATTACTGAGGACGAGCGAAGCGAGTCCGAAGACGTCAGTATAAATTTAACGACTTGTTTACTGAGGACGAGCTAAGCGAGTCGAAGACGTGTTGCAGTATAAATTTAACGACTTGTATTACTGAGGACGAGCTAAGCGAGTCCGAAGACGTTTGTGCAGTATAATTTAACGACTTGTATTACTGAGGACGAGCTAAGCGAGTCCGAAGACGTGTTGCAGTATAAATTTAACGACTTGTATTACTGAGGACGAGCTAAGCGAGTAAGACGTGTTGCAGTATAATTTTAACGACTTGTATTACTGAGGACGAGCTAAGCGAGTCTGAAGACGTGTTCAGATAATTTTTAACGATTGTATTAACGAGCTAAGCGAGTCTGAAGACGTGTTGCAGTATAAATTTAACGACTTGTATTACGAGGACGAGCTAAGCGAGTCGAAGACGTGTTGCAGTATAATTTTAACGACTTGTATACTGAGGACGAGCGAAGCGAGTCCGAAGACGTGTTGCAGTATAAATTTAACGACTTGTATTACTGAGGACGAGCTAAGCGAGTCCGAAGACGTGTTGCAGTATAATTTTAACGACTTGTATTACTGAGGACGAGCTAAGCGAGTCAGAAGACGTGTTGCAGTATAAATTTAACGACTTGTATTACTGAGGACGAGCTAAGTGAGTCTGAAGACGTGTTGCAGTATAATTTTAACGACTTGTATTACTGAGGACGAGCTAAGCGAGTCTGAAGACGTGTTTGCAGTATAATTTTAACGACTTGTATTACTGAGGACGAGCTAAGCGAGTCTGAAGACGTGTTGCAGTATAATTTTAACGACTTGTATTACTGAGGACGAGCTAAGCGAGTCTGAAGACGTGTTGCAGTATAATTTTAACGACTTGTATTACTGAGGACGAGCTAAGCGAGTCTGAAGACGTGTTCAGTATAATTTTAACGACTTGTATTACTGAGGACGAGCTAAGCGAGTCTGAAGACGTGTTGCAGTTTTAATTTTAACGACTTGTATTACTGAGGACGAGCTAAGCGAGTCTGAAGACGTGTGCAGTATAATTTTAACGACTTGTATTACTGAGGACGAGCTAAGCGAGTCTGAAGACGTGTTGCAGGTATAATTTTAACGACTTGTATTACTGAGGACGAGCTAAGCGAGTCTGAAGACGTGTTGCAGTATAATTTTAACGACTTGTATTACTGAGACGAGCTAGCGAGTCTGAAGACGTGTTGCAGTATAATTTTAACGACTTGTATTATGAGAACCAAAGCGAGTCCGAAGACGTGTTGCAGTATAAATTTAACGACTTGTATTACTGAGACGAGCGAAGCGAGTCCGAGACGAGTATAAATTTAACGACTTGTTACTGAGAACGAGCGAGCGAGTGCGAATCAGTAAGATGAGCGTAGCGAATCCGATGTATTCAGGAAAAGTTCCGAGGTACACCGAACCCGATTTTTTTGTTTACTTTGTATTTTCATGTGAGAAACCAATTACATTTATTTCAATATACGTATATAGGGTGTGAATGTGGAAGAGTTATAAACAACATTGACATGCAGAGACACACAAACAGTCAGAGGGGGAGGGGTAAAGGAGAGAGACTGGGCAATGAATTTCACACCAATACAACCAAGTCCAATACACTACAATTTCCATCACGTCAAAAAATACATCAAATGTAAACAAAACACCTTTTATTCTTGTTTACTCTTTTTCATACGAAAAAACTTTATCTAATCAGACTAATGGATTAACACCTGTTTTTAAAGGGGGGGGGGGTGCAGAGAAAATGCGGGTATTGATAACAAAGTTTGATTACAATACTTTTTATGGCGGTGTTTACTTTAGGGAGTTCACACCAGGTTTGTTTTAGAGGGAAAACTGATTGCTTTTATTTTATACTATTGGTCAACCGTCAACGTGATGACGAGTGGCGTCCAGTTTTTACTACTATTCGGTTGTTTAGAAGCAGCTCAAGATAGATATATATTTGTTGTTTAGAAGCAGCTCAAGATAGATATATATTTGTTTAGAAGCAGCTCAGATAGATATATTTGTTGTTTAGAAGCAGCTCAGATATATATATATATATATTATATATATATATATATATATATATATATATATATATATATATATATATATATATATATATATAATATATATATAATATATATATATATATATATATATATATATATATATAAATAATATATATATTATATATATATTATATATATATATATATATATATATATATATATATTATATATATATATATATATGCTATTAGATATTGTATTTGTTTTTCCCCTTTCTTTTATTTTTATATTAATTTTATTAATTTAATCTTTTGTCTTTGGTGTAAACTATTTATTACACCCCCTGTTTATTCATTTTATGCTTAACCTGCATTACATATATGTATTGCTATTAGATATTCTTACTGTTGACAGTAAGAGGTTTCTGAGTCAACAGTTAGAAAAGACTCAAAACCTAGCTTCCTAACATCTTACCGGCACTGATGATGACCTTTAGTTGGTTGAAAGCCGGTTATGCTTTATTTTAAATAAATAATACATCAGTGGAGAGACTTATTTTATTATTCTACTTATTACTTAAGTATTTAATTTATTTAATTTAAATAAATAAAATTATTACTACTTATTTTTTATACTTTGAATCCTATTAAAAATAAGTTGAATGGGATACAGTTAAAAATCTTGATTAAAAGATTTATTTTCTATCATCTTTTGTTTTCAGTATTATTTCTGGTTTTATTGATTCACATATAAAACATAATGTAAAGAAATCAAGTTTTTATTTTACTAATACATTGGAAAATTCGCTTATATCGTGGCAGCATGCCACCTATGTAAAACTATTATAATGATTAACTGATATAAGATAACAATCATATGGCCGCGAAGCGAGCCACATTAGGCCACAGAGAGGCGCAGGGACTATGGAGTGGCTCCCAGGGCCAAGGCCGCAAAGCTGCAAAAAGGCCGAAGGCCTTGTGTTTACTTGTAGTATAGGAGTACAAGACTTGTACATTCGTATAACGAGGGCCTAATACATTTTAATACATTTATTTAACAAAACGGAGTTTGATCAAAAACTCAAACTGTCTCATTAATATTATTAATATAAATAATTAAGGGATAAACCCTTCAGGAACAACCTTAAGTGGTAGTGGAAACTGTTACGCTTAATGTGTAATCTAAAGTTGGCTATAATGTACTATTTAAACAAAAACCTTATTTAAACTTATTATGTTCCCCACGACTTAAATAAAAAAGACACAATATTTCACACTACTAAAAAGACTTTATTCACCAAGACTCATCACGAGAAGGACGTACAACCGACCTGTCCACCCCGGGAACCAGGTCCATTCAACATCATGAGTGGCGGGTTTAGTAGCACTCATAACTGGTGTCGTGCGGAGCATTACGTCCATATCAAAACTAAGATCGTAACCTAAGATGCGAACCCCAGATCTCCGTAGTGTCTAGGATTCAGTACAATCACTGACGCCTACCTCTATACAATACTTAGACGGCTACCTAATTAAATATTAAAATTTAATTACTTATTTCGACCTTTTGACTTTTGATCCCCATGAGATAAGCTTTTTAGATTTCAACACCACTGAAATAACTACTTAACTCAAACCCTGAATATAAACACAATCGTTTTAATTACTGGAAATTCAAAAGTTGGAAATTTAAAAGTTATGCGACTTTAATGAGTAAAGTTCTGGGTTTTACAATTTCCCTCTGAAACACTTTCCTCGACTTTCCCTCCCTTGACTCAACGACTGGAAAGTTTTATAACAATAAAAGTTTTTATTTACTTCTATTACGAGATTGGTGTCCTTAGTATTGTTTTAGACTGGTTTCGCCTCAACCAGACGTTCCTGAAAAACGACTTTCTTAAAACTTATCATTAAGGTGACACGAAAATGTCTTAATTATGATTTTTTGGGGGGGGGGGGGCGCAACATCGTATTATGAATGAGGTTTCAAAGCGAAACGCTTTACACACAGACACCTAGGGGGGCTACGGAGCGCCCAATTGATGCTTAGCGGGTTGAATTTTCGTGCGACAGAGGCTCATTTAAATTTAAAATTTCGCTTACCAAGAGGCCAAATGTCACGAAACTAAATTGGGGCACCTATAAGGAACCGCACCGAGCCAAAAAGGATCTGTTTTCGGATTTGCATTTATAGTGCAAATATAAGTAATATAAGTATCGAATTTCAGGCAACTAGAAATCTTCCAAGTCAGAACTATTCTCAATCAACATCTTGGATTCTTGAGAACCTCATAAGAAACCTCAATCAAGCATCAGTGTACATCTGTACCGATAGTCAAGCTGCCATTAAGGCTTTAGGGTCTTATAAACTAAGGTCTAATCTAGTATGGGAATGTTTACAAAACCTTAACACATTGGCTACTAACACTGAATCAGTTTGTTGGGTTCTTGGCCATAAAGGAATTAATAAAAATGAGATAGCAGATGCTCTAGCCAGACAAGGTTTAAAACAAACCAACAGGACCAGAACCGGTGATTGGAACTTCAAAAACTCAAGTATAAGGCCAAAAACTCAAGAAAAAGGCTAGCAACCAATCATCAGTTACACTGGAACAATGCTCCTGGCTTAAGGCACAGTAACTCATGATGAGATGTCTACAAGCCAAAATTACAGATAGCCTTCTAAAATTAAACAAGAAGAACCTTAGTGGCTGGCTTGAAAACTGGTCACTGTCAACTACGCTTACATATGAATAACATAGGAAAATACTTAAAAAAGCCTGTTTGCAGACTTTGTGGAAAATCCTCTGAATCAGCAACACACATCATACTTGAATATGAAGCCCTTGCATATAAGAGATTTTTGTTATTTAGAAAAAGCTAACTTAAACACAGTTAAAGACCCTGATGAGGACTTGGTGACCAAAATCCTAGGACTAATCAAAGGAAAAGATCTCCTGTAAAGAGTTAACATGAGGGTATTTGTAAAAAAGACTTAGGCCCGTATTCAAAGACATTTTCCTTACCTAAACCTATATTCGTTTCCAGACCTTTGGATCCGGAGAACTGGCTGAGGAAGAGCTGGAATCGCTCAAGTGGCAGGACATCCTCACTTTCATAGGTCAATCCAGGAGATTCAAGAGGGAACAGGAGGTGAATGCGTAGTGGTGAGAGGGTGATTGAGATACGGGGTTGGTGAAAAGGACCTTAAAGTTGGTCTACTCACCAAGCTTGACCTCCCCACCCCCTACTACTACTACCTAAACCTATTATTTTCTTTGCTTAAGTGCTCCTAAAGGAACCCTTAAGGAGACCTAACATTTTCCTTAAGGGCTCCTTAAGGAAAATGTCTTTGAATACGGGCCTAAAAGTCGCTGTGAATGGGTTTTATACCTACTGTCAAAATCTAACAATAATAAATAATAATCCTCCATATGTGTCAATGTGTCAACTATTCATGCCTTGTAAAACTCGGTAGTATCAAATGATAAATAATCCTCACTCTAAGTATTAGTCTCTTTGTATTGGAGCATATACAGCATATATAACATAAGTAGCATACCCATCACAGGTATCATGTTTAGTACCATATCATTTTTCATTTTTTCTTCAAATTTTCTTTAACGCCTAAAGTTGTTTTTTGAAAAAAGTTTTTTTTAAAAAAAAACCTAACAATGGATTTGTGATGTTAATTAACGCTGGCGGAAAACCCGGGAAAATGTTAAAACACATGATACACGATTTTTACATTTTTTATACATTTTCCACCCCTAGTGTTTCAAACGTGTTCAATTTTTCTTCGAAATGTCCAAAAAAATATTTATTTAGCGAAAAAATCCCATTATTTTTCATTAACAAGAGCTATTTTCGGAAAAACAAAAACCACCGCAAAAAAAAAAATTCGCCCGCGAGCCGGGCGAATTTACTTTCTATTGTTTCTTGACAAAGAGACTAATACCGAGGAGTATCTAGTCTCTCTCTTGGGAGACTATAGTAGGAATTAGTACAGTTAGGGCACCTATGGAAACTGTCTTACTTCCAGACTCCTTACCACTGTGTTAATCGGGTTCTGCACTCCCTCTAATAGTATTAGTCTCTTTAATTACAATCCATTTACTTTGGTACCGTCTTACTATTTTATCCAAATAAAGTTGACCAAACATATACCTACCTAGAGGGCATAGCCTATCTAAATACATTGGGAGGCCTGAAACATCTTTTGGGGCTCTCAGGGGTTCTGTGCACCCTTGTTGAAACCTCGTTAATGTTATAATTAATAAATTTATTTCGGTTCCCGTACATTGTTTGTGTTTTGATTTGTATTTTTAACATTTTAATACATAACTTATTGTAATTTTGTACTGATTATTTGATTGTATTTATAAGCGAAGGTGGTCAGGTTACTTTTTCGATGTTTCAAAATTTAACCTATAGGGCCCCTCCAGTAATAATATCTCTATGCCTATAATAAATTAAATCTAGTTTTAACTTACAATAGTCTTCAAAAGAGTAGTGAATTTTCTTACCTGCAATCAAACAATAATAGAAAATAAATTAATATTTACAATATAAAAATAGAAATTATCATATAAAAATCCGTCAAAATGCTTGCTTTGAAAGCATTGTAAGGGTTTCTCAGATATTTTCATAAATATCATGTATTAATACTATAGAATCATACTTTTGCTTAATATTCTACGGCTCTATTTATTAATGACAATTTTTAAAAAGCAATGCATGTTTATGTTCTACCCATCAATACCTACAATTTGATACCCCACATGATTTAAAAAAAAAAAAAAAAAAAAAAAAAATTTTGCGAATGTTCGGATCGCTCATAAATCGACAAATGCGCATGCCAGATAGTTGGCTATATTTTTCCTGTTGTTGGATAAAATAGTTAAAAATATGTTTCAACTTCCTAGCTATAGTAGTTCCGGAGATGTGAAATTGGACAGACAGACGCTCGACAGAAAGCATAAAAGTTTCGAAGATTACCTTCAAAACCCTAAAAATCGAGTACAGAATACCAACTTACACGCCACATCAGATTCGCTACGCTCATCCTCAAAACTTTGGACTCGCATTGTTCGTCCTCAGAATATAAAAATCACCAAATGTACAGAAGCAAGTATTCGGACACGCTTCGCTCGTACTCAGACTGTCAATAATTTAGTTTTATTCAGCGGTCACCCATCCACCACACTCGATGCTGCTTAACTCATATCATCCAACAAAACCGTAGATATACTTGCCGTATTTAAGCAAAGTTTAGTATTCTTAAATACTAGATAAAGAAACACACATGCACCAAATTTCAACACAATTTGATTATTGCACCAAATTTCAACACAATTTAATTATTGCACCAAATTTCAACACAATTTGATTATTACACTAAATTTCAACACAATTTGATTATTGCACCAAATTTCAACACAATTTAATTATTGCACCAAATTTCAACACAATTTAATTATTGCACCAAATTTCAACACATAATTAAAATTATGTTAAAAGTAGTCCTCGTCAACTAAATGTAGATTCTTGTAATACGCTACCCTTTCGCTATCTAAGACCGATTTTATTAACTGTTAAGCAGGTTTTTAAGTTATTATATTTGTTTCTTATGAACTTTCTTCATTAGTGGTTATTGACACATTTATAAAATAATGTTTTTGTTGTTTGGGTGGTACCCCTACTTAAGACCACCAGTAATCCAGCTTTCTTGTTATCAGTGGAGAAACACTATGTTTAACATCCTATGCTCCTTCTATATTAGTATTATTCTAAAGTTACAACCAACATTGCAACTGTTCTTTGCATTTACTTGTTTCTTATAAATAGTGCTCTTTTTATAAAATAATATTATTCTAAGCTTAAAATCATCACACAAACTCCTAAACTTAAGTATCAGCTAAAAACTGAATCAAATAAAAAGTAATTCCTCATAAAACAAAATCTTAAGAGCTCCCGAGGCGCAGCTGTTTTATTGTCTCACTTTTCATAAAAACTTGCCTTTGTTTTACTATCTTTCTTTTATCACTTTGACTCTTTTATTGTCTGTTCTTAAACTTAGCACTTTACAGTTGGTGTGAATTGTTTTGTCTGTTTCATCTAAAGGTAAGTATAATAAGTTTGGACTATCCAATCTATTTTGGAAAGGAAAAACTTTTTTACTAGACAGATATGTATGGGTTTTTTGTTTTATAAAGTTTCATAAGTTTCAAAAACAATAGGAATAAGAATAAGAAATTATATTTGCTCTTAAGACATTGTCCTATACAAAGTTAGAGTGCATAAAATTATAATATAAACCAAAAAAAAAAATAAAAGCACTTCATCCTTGAATTTATAAAATTTACAAAAAACAATAATTTTACTTTAGATAGTCAAAAAAAATTTATAGGGACCTCTATTTTAAATATTCAAACTTTTGAGGAGGAATAGGTCCTAGTTAATACAAAAAAAATTATTTGTATTTTTATGTTAATTATTATAATTATTGTATTATAAAGGCCCAACATTCAATCTCCCAAGACCAAAACTTTCAATCTAAAAATGCTAAAATTCTTGAATTTGAACCACACTACAAAAAACGAGTGTTTAAAGAAATGACATACATATCGACTAACCCTAATGTTTGTAATAAAAAGTCTGATATCTCAAACCTTAGTGCTATATATAAAAATTTGTTACATCCATTTAAAATAATTAGTGCAATGATATTTTAAATTATATTATTTAGTAGATAACCATATTATTAGTAACATTTATATATGATTGCAATCATAATCAATAACATTTGCATTAATAAGCAATGCATTACTTTTCTCTCTAATTCCCAAGCTTGGTGCTATAGTGGTTAAGCTTAAATAATAGCAATGCATTACTTTTCTCTCTAATTTCAAGCTTGGTATTATTGGGGTTAAGCTTAAATTATAGCAAGGCATTACTTTTCTCTCTAATTCCCAAGCTTGGTGTTATAGAAGTTAAGCTTAAATAATAGCAATGCATTACTCTTCTCTCTAATTCCAAGCTTGATGTTATAGGGGTTAAGCCTAAATTATAGCAAGGCATTACTTTTATCTCTAATTCCAAGCTTGGTGTTACAAGGGTTAAGTTTAAATAATAGCAATGCATTACTTTTCTCTCTAATTCCAAGCTTGGTGTTATAGTGGTTAGGCTTAAATAATAGCAATGCATTACTTTTCTCTTTAATTTCCAAGCTTGGTGTTATAAGGGTTAAGTTTAAATAATAGCAATGCATTACTTTTCTCTCTAATTCCAAGCTTGGTATTATTGGGGTTAAGCTTAAATAATAGCAATCCATTACTTTTTTCTCTAAATCCCAAGCTTGGTGTTATACAGGTTAAGCTTAAATAATAGCAATGCATTACTTTTCTCTCTAATTCCCAAGTTTGTCGAATTATTTATTAATTTAAATTGATCGAGGAGAGAGAGAGAAAGTTTTTGATGATAAAGGTGTTAACATCAGTTTTATAACTTGTTTATCAGTTTTGAAAACGAGAATTAGATTTTCACTAATTTTCAGAGAGAGGCAAAGTTTGACATCAGATTTTCTACCTTTGGGTCTCTTTAAATATGAAAGGGAAATTTTCGTTCAATGTAATCCACGCAACCCTTCGATATGTTTAAATTCAAGATTATTATTTTTCACCGTAGAAAAAGTCCTAATTTTAGCATTAAAGGTCCTAATAAGTTGGTGAAGAACTAAGGTGAGCGTTAATGGAGTTCATCTTAATACAAGAGGAAGAAGTCTCTCCACAAAAATATATTTCTTTATAGCAAAGCGCTTTCAACCTAACAAGAGGTCATCATCAGTGCTAGCCGTTGAATAAAGAAGAGGGTGATAGATGAGTCTTCAGCTAGATCACCCTCTTCTTTATTCAACGGCTGGCACTGATGATGACCTCTTGTTAGGGTTGGAAGTGCTTTGCTATAATGAATTATATATTTGTGGAGAGACTTCTTCCTCTGTGATTATTGGGAATATAGTGTTGAGGAACCAATGAGTTTGGTCCAATTTGAAGTAGTAGGCGGGGTTTAACATCCTGGAATAACCTCATTGGTTCCTTAGTATTATTTTCCTACGCTGTCAACTGATTTTAGCCATGTGTTACACATACTTTTCCCTGCTCGTGCCCACAGAGTTGCGTAAAATAGCCTTAGCGTTTACAATATAGTTTTCTTGCAGAATTGAAAAAGTCTTCGTTAATTAATATAGAAATGAATTTATGACTTATTAATGACTTAGGGTAAATTACATAGGATATAAACCTAAAATTGAACAAAACCAAATTCAAATTTATATGATGGATTGAGCTGTGGAGTGCTATGATAAGAAGAAATAAAACTAAACAAGTTTTCGTCTCTCCACTCATTATAATTACTAATAACAAAGCCGACTTTCAACCGTTAACGGTCATCATTAGTGGCGGTGATTATTAAAAAAGTAGATTCAGTAGTCTACCAGTGAGTCTAATGGTACAAACTTGACTCAAGTTTGTACCATTAGACTCACTGGTAGACTACTGATCTACTTTTTTAATAATCACCGGCACTGATGATGACCGTTAACGGTTGAAAGTCGGCTTTGTTATTAGTAATTATAATGACTGGAGAGACGAAAACTTGTTTAGTTTTATTTCTTCTTAAATTCAAATTGTTTGAATTAATAATACTTCCTTTAACAAACACAATTCGTACCAATTCACACCCGAGTAAAAATGAGGAAGAACTCGATGTTATTTTTTTTGGAAATGAGTATAATCAAATTGTGATCCTGTTGTTCATTATCTTTGACAAAACATTAACAGATAATTCTGTTACTTTAGAATTAACAGAATAATTATTTAGAATAATAATTTAGAATTCTGTTATTTCGTACCCATACGACTCAACGCACACAAATTCAGCATAATGTTAGTTTAAATCAGACAAGCTGAATCACAACAGCATAGAAATGATAAAGCAACATTAAACGTTTATGAAAGAAATTTAAAACTAACAAATGAGAAGGAATTATTTAGATTTAGTAAGAATTAACTCTACCTCCGTGGCCGTGATCGTAAAGGCGTTCGATTTCGGCACCGGAGGTCCGGGGTTCGCAGCCCGGTCTATGCTCTAAGATTTTATGAATAGTATTTGTATTAAAATGATTTCGCCAACTTTAATTAAGTCTTAATTAAACTTTAATTAAGATAATATCAAGTAAAGGAGATGGAGAAGAAAGAGAGATTAGGAGAAGAATATCATTAGGTTGGGCCAGTTTTAATAAGTACATGCACCTTTTTAGATCGGATGTGGACATGGCGTGGAAGAAGAGGTTATATAATATGTGTGTGTTACCTGTAATGATATATGGAGCGGAGACTTGGGTTATAAATCACAGTGTAATACAGAAGATGAGAGTAGCTCAAAGGAGTATGGAAAGGTGTATGCTAAGGATAAGTAGAAGAGAAAGGAAAACTAACGAATGGGTAAGAAAGAAGACAGGTTTAGAAGATATTGTTGGTATTATTAGTGAAAGGAAATGGGGTTGGACAGGACACATAGTAAGGACTGAGGATGGAAGGTGGAGTAAGAAACTAATACAATGGTACCCAAGAGAAAGAAGGAGAAGTAGAGGAAGGCCTAGAGTAAGATGGGATGAAGAAATGAAAAGGATCTGTGGAGAGGAGACGTGGCAGAGGGTAGCCAAAGATAGACAGGAATGGGCAAGGATGGGTCAAATTTACAAAAAAGGTTTTTTACAAAATTAATTTAACAAATATATATATATGTGTGTATGTATGTGGGTTTATGTATGTATATGTGTATGTGTGTAATATATGAATGTTTGTATCTATATATATGATAAGTATGTATGTATGATGTAGTGTTTATGTTATTTATTTGTTGCTTACTAGTTATTTATGTTAGTTTTAATAATCTAAAAATTAAATATTTAAATAATTATTATTAATTAGGTTAAGTTTTAGGATGTACCATCCAATCTCTCTTTTAAAAAGAGCACCACGGCTAATTGCCGATTTTGCATGTAAGTTGCTTAGTATTAAAAAAAAATGTATCTTGTAAAATATTTAATGCAAATAAATGGTTTATTTATTTATTTAATTAAGTCTTAGAGTGTAGTAGATGCAACCCACCTGAGGTGAATACCCTGATGGGCCGAAAGGCCCTAAAACGGGCATTTTATTTTATTTTTTTAGTAAGAATTAACGAGGTAGAGATGATTCCACTGTTTCCATACAATTTTACCGAATATTTGTTTCCGTAGTTAATTATGCAAAGAAGATATAAGATCGGGTACGGTGCACCTCTGTCGGAAAGGAACCCGAAATGACTGACTGACAGACATGAAGACAGCCTAAATTGACAGACAAGTTATAAGACAGAAGACAGGAAAATGACAGAAAACATTTACATTATTTATAAATTTCAATCAATATATTAGTGTTCAATTATATATCAAAAGAAAACTCTTGTGTTTAAATAGCATTAGTAGTTTAACACAACCTCCGCACTTTTTCTTACCATGTCGGATTCGCTAAGTTCGTTTTCACAACTCCGAAATCGCTTGGCTCGTTCTTTAAATATGGACATGACATGGATGATTTGAAATTTTTATATTTTGCTACAAAAAAAATCTGTATTTATGTTTCTTGGGGCGTTGAATCGAATGTAACCGGTTTGAAATCGATACGACAACTTAAAGTGACCAAAAGGTTGATAAAAACTGGAATAAATACGGCAGGTAAACAACATATTTTGAGTTAAGAGTCACTATAGGTGTTATTGGGGCGTGAGATTGAATGAAAATGGTCCGAAGTCGATATAAGTACTCAAAGTATTCATAGAATGGGTAAAGGTATTCAAATCTTGGTCAGGGCGATCATTTTTACTTTTCCTCACCTTCTTATACAGAAGGTATATAGGGGAAAAGTATTGGTTTTACCCAAAAAAATTTAACCCGAGATTTTACTTGAATTATCCATTTTAGGTGTTTTCAGGACCATCTGAACCGATTTTAGCTTGATGTCTGAGTTTTTTTTGAGCAATTGCAACTGCATGCTCCATTTATTAAATACTACATGCATTTCAACAAGAATGTAGAAATTTCAAAGTTCATCATGTTCAACTTAAATGACGCCTAATCTACTTAAATATTAAGAAATTAAAGTAAAAACTTAACATAAAAAATAAAATGAAATAAAAAATCCTCTTTGTTTACAGTTGCCTCAAATGCTACTAAAGCTAGGTTAGGAACAATCTGCAAATTAATAACAAAGGGAAAACAAACCATTTAATCTCTATGTTAAAAATAACATGAAATAAAATTTTTGGCCAAATTATATTGAGTATGAAAGAACAGGATTAATTTTAATGCAAAGAATTAAAATATAAAACAAAAACTTTAATGTGGTGCAACTGCTTACTCTTATAAAGAACAAATTATAATTGAACGAAGAGTATAAAAGACTAAAAGTGTAATGTTTGTGTGTGTGTGTGTGTGTCTGTGTCACGCATAATTCCAACTGTGTTTATGCTAGATGGTTGAAAAGTGCTTAAGCATGAAATAGAATTTTATGCACGGAAAAAACGCATTAAAAGAAATTTCGAGTGGAATGCGGACCGCCTCGTCAGAATTATTTTACTTTTACATTAAAATCAAAATAAAAAATATATAGGCGCCTAATTTTATTTTATACTTTGAAATAAACGTTATAATAGTCTAAATGTATTTTTAATAATACTGTAGTACTAATTAGATTTGTTTAGTCTTTGTTATATAAATATAACTCCTAACATACCCGGCTAATTTGTAAGAATAACAAGGAATATTATAACTGTTAATGTTTCTAAAACGAAATTAATGAAGCAATATAAAGAAGAGGCTGGAAAAAAATATAAACACATTTACTATCAAGCAGAAATAGTAAAATAGTTTCTGTAATAGGAAAGAAAAAAGCTTTTCACGCGACTTTGAACTCGCTTCTCTCGTCCTTAAAATATTATGATTACCTTAAGCTTAGTGGTATTAGAGATTGGTCTCCACCCTTAGGCCCGTATTCAAAGACATTTTCCTAACATTCTCCTTGTTTTTAAGGAGAATGTAAGGAAAATGTCTTTGAATACGGGCCTTAGAAAACCAGCTAAATTCTCATCTAGTGTTCGTAATAAGGGAGAGATGTTAAATCACCAATTAAGTGCGCCACGATGATAGGCCCTTTTTGCTAACTCCCTGTGATAAAAGGAAGTGTTCTATCTTCTAAAGGGGGAGTACTAGTGCATCTACATAGGATTCGTTGCTTTATTATAAGTATCTATAGCTCTCGCCAGCCCTACTGCGAGAGGGCTGGCGCAAAGCTTTTCTGCACTAAAACCTATAAGGCAGAATCATAATAAATATACTTGACATCGAACAGGCTCGGAACCACCGGCTAAACGTCGCTTTCGAATGACTGCACGATAATGATTTTTTTATCTCTTATAAAAACAATAAAGGCTCTACTAAGTTCAACTCAGACTATCTGGATGGCAGTACCTTAATATTAAGGTAGTAATATCTCGGTTTTACTACACTTGACCTTAGAGTAGGGCGACTCAGATAAAAGATTAGTACAGCTTTGTTTATGTTTTTTATATTATCAGGTGGGACACAACACAGTTCACTATCACCAGCAGTTAATGATCTTAAAAGTTTAGTACAGCTTGTTTATGTTTTTTATATTATCAGGTGGACACAACACAGTTCACTACACCAGCAGTTAATGATCTTAAAAGTTTAGTACAGCTTTGTTTATATTTTTTATATTATCAGGTGGGACACAACACAGTTCACTATCACCAGCAGTTAATGATCTTAAAAGTTTAGTACAGCTTTGTTTATATTTTTTATATTATCAGGTGAGACTCAACACAGTTCACTATCACCAGCAGTTAATGATCTTAAAAGTTTAGTACAGCTTTGTTTATGTTTTTATATTATCAGGGGACACAACACAGTTCACTATCACCAGCAGTTAATGATCTTAAAAGTTTAGTACAGCTTTGTTTATATTTTTATATTATCAGGTGGGACACAACACAGTTCACTATCACCAGCAGTTAATGATCTTAAAAGTTTAGTACAGCTTTGTTTATATTTTTATATATCAGGTGAGACTCAACACAGTTCACTATCACCAGCAGTTAATGATCTTAAAAGTTTAGTACAGCTTTGTTTATGTTTTTTATATTATCAGGTGGGACACAACACAGTTCACTATCACCAGCAGTTAATGATCTTAAAAGTTTAGTACAGCTTTGTTTATATTTTTTATATCAGGTGAGACTCAACACAGTTCACTATCACCAGCACTTAATGATCTTAAAAGTTTAGTACAGCTTTGTTTATATTTTTTATTTCAGGTGAGACTCAACACAGTTCACTATCACCAGCAGTTAATGATCTTAAAAGTTTAGTACAGCTTTGTTTATGTTTTATATTATCAGGTGGACACAACACAGTCACTATCACCAGCAGTTAATGATCTTAAAAGTTTAGTACAGCTTTGTTTATATTTTTTATATTATCAGGTGAGACTCAACACAGTTCACTATCACCAGCAGTTAATGATCTTAAAAGTTTAGTACAGCTTTGTTTATGTTTTTATTATCAGGTGGACACAACACAGTTCACTATCACCAGAGTTAATGATCTTAAAAGTTTAGTACAGCATTGTTTATGTTTTTTATATTATCAGGTGGGACACACACAGTTCACTATCACCAGCAGTTATGATCTTAAAAGTTTAGTACAGCTTTGTTTATTTTTTATATTATCAGGTGGGACACAACACAGTTCACTATCACCAGCAGTTAATGATCTTAAAAGTTTAGTACAGCTTTGTTATGTTTTTTATATTCAGGTGAGACTCAACACAGTTCACTATCACCAGCACTTAATGATCTTAAAAGTTTAGTACAGCTTTGTTATATGTTTTTATATTATCAGGTGAGACTCAACACAGTTCACTATCACCAGCACTTAATGATCTAAAAGTTTAGTACAGCTTTGTTTATATTTTTTATATTATCAGGTGAGACTCAACACAGTTCACTATCACCAGCAGTTAATGATCATAAAAGTTTAGTACAGCTTTGTTTATATTTTTTATATTATCAGGTGAGACTCAACACAGTTCACTATCACCAGCAGTTAATGATCATAAAAGTTTAGTATAGCTTTGTCTATGTTTTTTATATTATCAGGTGAGACTCAACACAGTTCACTATCACCAGCAGTTAATGATCTTAAAAGTTTAGTACGGCTTTGTTTTTATTATCAGGTGAGACTCAACACAGTTCACTATCACCAGCAGTTAATGATCTTAAAAGTTTAGTACAGCTTTGTTTATGTTTTATATTATCAGGTGGGACACAACACAGTTCACTATCACCAGCAGTTAATGATCTTAAAAGTTTAGTACAGCTTTGTTTATATTTTTTATATTATCAGGTGAGACTCATACAGTTCACTATCACCAGCAGTTAATGATCTTAAAGTTTAGTACAGCTTTGTTTATATTTTTACAGGTGAGACTCAAACAGTTCACTATCACCAGCAGTTTATGATCTTAAAAGTTAGTACAGCTTTGTTTATGTTTTTTTATCAGGTGGGACACAACACAGTTCACTATCACAAGCATTTAATGATCTTAAAAGTTTAGTACAGCTTTGTAATGTTTTTTATATTATCAGGTGGGACACAACACAGTTCACTATCACCAGCAGTTAATGATCTTAAAAGTTTAGTACAGCTTTGTTTATACTTTTGTATATTATCAGGTGAGACACAACACAGTTCACTATCACTAGTAGTTAATGATCTTAAAAGTTTAGTATAGCTTTGTCTATGTTTTTTATATTATCAGGTGAGACTCAACACAGTTCACTATCACCAGCAGTTAATGATCTTAAAAGTTTAGTACGGCTTTGTTTATATTATCAGGTAAGACACAACACAGTTCACTATCACCAGCAGTTAATGATCTTAAAAGTTTAGTACAGCTTTGTTTATGTTTTTTATATTATCAGGTGGGACACAACACAGTCACTATCACCAGCAGTTAATGATCTAAAAGTTTAGTACAGCTTTGTTATGTTTTTTATATTATCAGGTGAGACTCAACACAGTTCACTATCACTAGTAGTTAATGATCTTAAAAGTTTAGTACAGCTTTGTCTATGTTTTTTATATTATCAGGGGAGACTCAGCACAGTTCACTATCACCAGCAGTTAATGATCTTAAAAGTTTAGTACAGCTTTGTTTTTGTCGTCTACATTATCAGGTGAAAAGAGGCACTGAGCCAATATTTAATTTTTTGGAGTTGTTCCCAATTGGTATTGTTTATTTTTATACGAAAGCTAAACATGGGGAAAATACTTATGAATGTGCGATTCCGCTTTGTCCATTTGGATTTATAAAAAAGTTTTTTAAGTTTTTCTATACAATAACTAACAACACATGTGGTTTGCACATAGTTCTGTAGGTTTTTTACCGTATTTTCCGAGAAAAAATGAGCTTATGAATTTGGGGTCATAGAGAAAGGGGGGTTTAGGGATTGAACTTTGGATGGGAGGGACTTGAGTAATTTCTCTTTTGTCTATTTATTTTATAGAACTCCCACATCTTGATAGGAAATTTAAACACAAAAGCTTAAACTTCTATAATAACAACAAAAACTAATTATTTAGCTATATATTTCACCTAACATTGTAGGCATCTTCAAGCATCACAGGTAAATTTTTTACAAAATCATAATTGACTGGATAATTATACTAACAAACAAAAGCTTGAAGTCAACATCACAGTTAATTAAAACTAATTAACACAGTCAAATAACAAATAAAATCAATGAATTTTATAATATTTTCATTTATTTTATTTGTTATTTGACAGTGCTAATTAGTATTCAATAATTGCGATGTTAGTTTAAGCTGTTGTTTGTTTGTGTAATTTTTTAGTCAATTATGATTTTGTAAAAACTTTACCTGTGATGCCTGAAGATGCCTACAATGTTAGGTGAAATATATATCTATATATATTCAGATATATATTTTGTTTTTATAGATATATAGTTTTTGTTGTTATTTTAGAGCGTTAAGCTGTTCTGTTTAAATTTACTATCAAGATGGGAGGGACTCACTGATCAAGAATATATAAATATTACCAACCAGGCTTTTTTAAAGGTTTAAATTTTGGGTAATTTATTTTTATTAGATATTTTTTTAAAATAATTATGACAGTTTGTCATTTAAATCATTTGGATGTTAGATTAGCCATTAGTTATAAGCTTTTAAATGCTTTGTTAGACTAAGGTGCAAGACCTCATATGAAAGGTATTGTTTATGGGTTTATTTGATCATATATATATATATATAATATATATATTATATATATATATATTATATATATACAAAGAAAATACTAAAAGTATTACATAACAATCATTTTAGAATAATAACTTATAGGAGGTAAACAAAGAGATTTGGGGAGTTTAAAAAAATTTTCTTATTTATGTATATATAATATATACATTATATATTATATAATATATATATATATTATTATATATATATATATATATATATAAAATAAAAAAAAAATGCCCGTTTTGGCCTTTCGGCCCATCAGGGTTTCACCCTGCAGGAACAACCTCAGGTGGGTTGCATCTACTGAACTCAAGAATTAATTAAAGCTGGCGAAATCTTTTTAATACAAATACTATTCATAAAATCTTAGAGCATGGCCCGGGCTGCGAACCCGGACCTCCGGTGCCGAAATCAAACGCCTTTACGATAACGGCCACGGAGGCAGACATATATATATATATATATATATATATATATATATATATATATATATATATATATATATTATTCGAACATTAAATTAAAACAGAAAAGTTAATGATAGCTTTAATCATTAAGTATAGAGCTTTAAAGCTACAAATTGAATACGAGCATTTTGATCATGTAATAAAGCGTGGGTGTTTGTGGATGTGTGGGAGTGCGTATGTGTTTGAGTATTTTTGTGTGTGTATGCGGGGGGGGTCCTATATAAATGATAGACTAAAGAAGAGACGGTTTAAATTTTCCAGAGTTGTGGTAAACTTAGGGATACTAAACAAAGTTGTGGTTGTGGGTTTTTATTTAAACTTATACTTGTGGCATACTGGTGCTTTGAGCTTTTTGTATTATATACAGGGTGGTACATTTCAACTACATAACACTGAAGAATTCAGCTTCCTGTGGAGCTATAGAGATTAAATTGGTACCTACCCCTGCCAAGTTTGTTATCTAATCACTGGGAGTCGGAATACCTATTTTTTTGTAATTGTCTCGCAAGTATAATAATCTTATGAATAAAATGTATTTTTATACGGTAATTTTAAAATTTAATAGATTAAATTGAGCTGTGGACTAACACAATAGGAATTAAAAGAGAACAGTATCCCCACAATTATAATACGACACACGGCTAAAATCAATTGACAGCGCGCCAAAAATCTCTGAGGGAAAGAGTTCTATTGGTTCAGACCAACCACGCTCCTTTCCCCTCCATCTCATGCCAACTTCGGTTTAAAAAATACCTTTTTCGAAAATAAAATTATAAAAAGGCCACACTGGTTGTAAATATTTGTAACCTCCCGTCGCTTTTATTTCCCTCATTGTGCATATTGATCTGTTTGATTTCGTTTCGTTTCACTCCGATCTGTTCAATTCATCATATTATTGCGTTGTAATATGATCTTAGTGCCTATATTTGACGCATGGACATTGACGCATTCTTCAAGCATTTCTTGCTATTTGAGTACAGCGCAGGGCCTGTGGTTTGTCAACCAAAAGGCAGCATTTTTTTTGGAAAATGCTATGTCTTTCAATAGATGACAGTCTTGACTTTTTTAAGTCATGAATGCATATTGTGTCATATTATTTTTATAATATGAAACAATTCGCATTCAATTATACAAACTTGACACAAAAAACAGTTAGTTTTGGAAAAGAGTAATTATAGGTGACGATTTATCTAAATCGTCAAACTTTTATCATAGCATATTATGATCCATTGCATTACGTAATTAATAACTTTAACTCCACTTAATTCATACTTTCCGAACAAATTTAAAGTAACACTTAGTTGGTAAATTTATAAGATACAACAATATTACTACTTAAAAAGTAAATAAATTATTTTTAAAAAATGAAAAAATACGATATCAAATAAAAACAAATAATAAAATTCAAAACATAACCTGCCTTACTGTGTTGCCTGAGTAGGGAATTTTTTTTGTTACTTAAAAGAAGGGATTTCTTTGTTAAAAAAAGAGGGTTGTAAGCATTGAGATTTTGGCGGGCTGTCAATTGACTTTAGCCGTGTGTTATATTATAACTTGTTGTATTGAACAAAGCCAACTTTAGGTCTTTAAACAACACAGTATAATGACTAAGATAAAAAATAAAAAAAAGAAAAGGAAAGAAGAATAAAACGAAAATACATAATTAAATTACTAAATGAGGGAAAAAGTCTGCGAATAAATAAATATAAGGAGATAAATTACCGGTGAAAATGGAAGGAAGTTAGACGATCATTTGTCAAGAAGCTTAATATTATAGTAGAACAGTGTCTTATAGCTTACTAGATTTAATCAACTAATATAATTTGTAGGACTGAGTAACTCTTACAGACCATCATCAGTGTCTGTGAAAATAGAAAGAAGTTAGACAATCATCTGCCAAGAAGCTTAATATTATAGTAGAACAGTGTTGTAGCTGACTAGATTCAATCAACTAATATTATTTATAGGACTGAGTAACTCTTCCAGGCCATCATCAGTGTCTGTGTATGAGAAGGAAGTTAGACAATAATTTGTCTGAGAGATTAATATTATAGTAGGACAGTGTTTTGCTGACTAGATTCAATCAACTAATATAATTTTTAGGAGTTAGTATTGTTTTTAGAATTTGAAATTTACGATATAAGGGAATTATGTGAATGGGAGAATGTCACTTGATTAATCTGGTAATATGTAAAACTAATATAGAACAACAACCATTTTGCCGCGAAGCGACGCCTAGCATCGACGCCGCACTCCCCCCATAAGTTGTTTTATTCTTCATCAAGCTGAAAATTCCTTTCCAAAATATATAAGAATAATATTACTTCTCACTTAAACTCTAAGAAAGAATTAAAAAATTGCAAACTTGTAAAAAAATATATCCGAAAACCTACATAAATTGACGTGGAAAATATAAAGAAAAAATTATTTTCTCTTATAAGTAAGTTTAAGTTTTCTGCTGAAGTTGGAAATTTTTTACATCGGACAGAAGTTTTTCCGGGGAAAAACTCTGAGAAGAAATGTGTTATTATTAAAGAAATTCAGGAAAATTCCAAAAAGTTAGACATTGTAGAAGCAAACTGTGCAACAACGTTGATCCCGTATATCATAAAATGAACAATATTTTAAAAATAATGAATTTATAGTCCACACTCTACTCAATTGTATAAATATAAAAAGATACATTCTTTATTAGGGAGTCTATATATTCTTGGGGTCGCGTTGACCCAAGACCGGTTCTATTTAATTTATCGTGCAAAAAAAGCAAATAAGTACAAATTTAGTTTACATAGTTTATTATTTATTATTAGTAACAATTTATTCCTTATTTTGCAAACTTTAAAAAAAATCTGTTTAAAGACAAGTGTAATTTCGGTTATATAAAGGCAACACTGTTTGTACCCTTAAGTTTAGACTCTATCTGTTATAACGCAGAATATCACAGCAGGAGTAATTTCAGTTAGATATAGGCAACACTGTTTGTACCCTTGAGTTTAGACTCTATCTGTTATAACGCAGAATATCACAGCGGGAGTAAATTTAGTTAGATAAAAGCAACACTGTTTGTACCCTTGAGTTAGAATATCACAACAGGAGTAAATTTAGTTAGATAAAGGCAACACTGTTTGTACCCTTGAGTTTATACTCTATCTGTTATAACGCAGAATATCACAGCAGGAGTAATTTCAGTTAGATAAAGGCAACACTGTTTGTACCCTTGAGTTTAGACTATCTGTTATTACGCAGAATATCACAGCAGGAGTAATTTCAGTTAGATATAGGCAACCTGTTTGTACCCTTGAGTTTAGACTCTATCTGTTATAACACAGATTATCACAACAAGAGTAATTTCAGTTAGTTCAAGGCAACACTGTTTGAACCCCTGAGTTCTAACTCTACCTGTTAACACATAAAGTACAAAAACGAGAGTAATTTCAGTTAGAGAAAGGCAACACTGTTTGAACCTCTGAGTCTACCTGTTTACATATAAAATACAAAAACGAGAGCAATTTCAGTTAGATATAGGCAACACTGTTTGTACCCTTGAGTTTAGACTCTATCTGTTATAACACAGATTATCACAACAAGAGTAATTTCAGTTAGTTCAAGGCAACACTGTTTGAACCCCTGAGTTCTAACTCTACCTGTTAACACATAAAGTACAAAAACGAGAGTAATTTCAGTTAGAGAAAGGCAACACTGTTTGAACCTCTGAGTCTACCTGTTTACATATAAAATACAAAAACGAGAGCAATTTCAGTTAGATAAAGGCAACACTGTTTGACCCTCTGAGTTCTAACTCTACCTGCGTAGGCTTCCGCGATTATTGTCATGAAGATTTAGGTCTTCCGGTGGGACCGCATGAGTGAAGATGAAGAATCTGACGTGTTATGATGAAATAACTCTTCATCTTCAGTTATTCTTCAAAATACTTTGAAGAATAACTCTATCTTATTCTTTCATAAAAATCAAAGCTTAATAAAGATTCTTTAAATTAAGTTTTAAGCAAAACCAAATCTATGAATATCCATAAAATCTATGGATATTAATTTTCAACAGCAAATATCGTCTGTAGACTATTAAATTGCTGGTAAAGTTGTGGTAAATATAAAATCTTAAATGTTTCAAACTTTTACATTAAAAATAGCAAAAGTAAAATAATGTTCTGGAGACTAATAACAGACCATTGAGAAAATATATAAGACAATTGAGATCCACGAGAATAACCACTTCAACAAAAAATGTAAATATATTTACAAAAAAATGAAAATATATTGTAAATATATATTATTAGTTTTGTTTACCTAAGAAGGTTCGATAACCCAGGAAGGTTATTAACACTTTTTACCCTTTTTCTGTTCGTGCACGCATCTAATCCTGATTTTACTCTACTTTACTCTGATTACTCTGAATTACTCCAAAATGAAGAATTTGAGAGTAAAGAAGAGAGTTCTACTCTACTCTTTCGTGCAGAGTAGAGTTGTGCATTCCAGTTCATGGGCCGAACAAACTTAGTAACTCATTAGTATTCACTCTGGTTGTTCGAGTCTCGACCACAGAGGTAGCGTTTCATAAGTATTATAAAAAATGCATTTGTATCTTACCCTGGCCAGCCAGATTGATCCGGTGTTGGAAGAATTAATTTCGGCAGAGCTGGTTTCTTCTGTCTTTTATCAGTTGACCACCCCGGGGACAGTATCGTCAATTTCCGTTCGCCAAAGCCCGGCGGCGCGAGCGACAAATGACTAGGAACAACCACCCGACGCTGTTTCGTCATTTCTTCCTCGCCCGATATTGTTCTCCTGAACGATCTGACTTTTTCAAGTGATTCAGCGGAAGTGAACCTTTTGACTTCTTCTTTAGAAGAAGTTATAAAGGATCTGTGTTGAAGAGATTCCATTGATTTAGAAGACTGATTAGTTTCAGCAGCGTGCAAAAACATTTTATCTTCGTCTGAACTTGTTTTTATCAGAACAGGGGATTTATCGAAACTTCTAGGAGCTATCCGCAACCTCGAATCTTCACTTCTAGATCTAGTGTCGTCAGAGCTTTGCTTCATTAAAAATCTTGAAGTTTCGTCCTTCCTCAATCTTCCATCTTCGGACGTTTGCTTCAGCAACATAATCCTTTCTTTTCCCTCTTTCTTCAAATCTTCATCGAAACTCGAACTAAGCATTTGTTCGCGAACATTCAAAGATGAACTGAACGTTCTTGTCGATCGAACGCATCTGGTAGTAGTTACGCGTGCTCCGGAAGACGAGATGGTTGTCGACGTAGTAACAGTAGCCCCTGAAGTAGCCAAAGCCTTTAGGTGTTCTTCTTCTTCGTCATCCATGGCCGAAACACGGCTTAACCTTTTTCTATCCACTTTTTCCTTTAAAAACAAAATACAATACATTCAAAAACAAATGATACGTAAAATTATACATAGACGTAAAAATTGTCCTCGCGACTTACTGAGTATAAAATTACTTTGATCACAATATACTAAACTTTTTTACACAATAATAAAAATAAAATAAATTTAATTCATTCCATCTCATACAATAATTATATTTAATTAATTTACAGTGAATAAAATTCAAATGTATTTTCTTTTTTACATTTCATCATTTATACCGTAGGTATGCAGGAAAAGTATTGTGTTTGCAAAAAATCCGAAACCGGGATGAAACTGGAATTATCCGTTTCAGGCGTTTTTATAGCCCTTCTGAGTGGTTTTTGCAAAGTTGTCTGTCTGTTTGTGTGCGTGTCTGTTATAATCGTAGCTCCCAGTGTATTTATGCTAGAGAGTTTAATTTTTTTTACAAAATCAGTCTACTGCTGTAGTTGTGCTATTCGGAAAATATTTTGTATAACGTCAATAACCCGCAATAATGACTCAGCAAAAATTTAGAAAAATCATAAAACGCGGAAAAATAATACGATCGGATTGAGATTCGGCACGCATGTTACTTTGTATAAGACTAACATATGTGCCAAGTTTTATCTCATTATCAGCATTAGTTCAATTTTTATCGAATGACTTGTGTACGTTTTTTTAAAAAATTGGAAAATGGTCCAGTTGAGTTGAAAAATGATGCGATCGGTTTGAGATTTGGTACGGGGAGGAAATGTTCCGAGGTACCCCGTACCCCATTCTTTGTACTTATTTCTTTTAGATTCAATTTTGGCAAATCTGAAGTATTCCTTCCGATACGAGCTCTGCTCAAATCGTGTCTATGTCTTAAAAATGTAGTATTTGAGTTTAAAAAAATCGGGTACGGGGTACCTCGGAACTTTTCGTCAACTCATCAGATTAGCTAAGCTCATCCTCCCTGCTTCGGACTCGCTTCGCTCGTCTTTAGAACTACAGTTCGCCAAATTCATACTGCAAAATGCCTTCGGACTGACACACACAAACATACAGACAGACAACTTTGCGAAAACCACTCAATAGGCCTTAAAAACACCTGAAACGTAATAATGCCAGTTTTATCCCGACTTCGGATTTTTTTGCAAACACAATACTTTTCCTATATACCTACGGTATAAATGAGGAATAGTAAAAAAATGAACCGAAATCGTAGCAAATAGAAAACGTCAATTTATTCAACTTAGAATATCATTGGCTTTTATTTACTTTAATTCTTGTATTCTTTTTCACTACTGTTTGTTCAGGTGTTTTTTTCATTTATCGTTCCCATTCATGAAAATACAAGAACTTGAATAAAACGGTGGATTTTGGAACAAAAATAATTAATTAAAGTTATAAAACATGACTAGAATTAAAGATAATAATAACTTTTTAATAACTTTGTTAATAACTAATTAACAAACTAGTAATAATATTAAATAATAAAATGAAAAGTCTCTCCATAAAATAAAAAACTTTATTGGCAAAGCGCTTTCAACCTAGCTAGAGGCCATCATCAGTGCAAAACCGTTGAAAATATAAAAGGAAGACGAGTGAGTCTATGATTTAGCTTTAGATATTAGATTCAGATATTAGAGTCTGAATCTAATATCTAAAGCTAAATCATAGACTCACTCGTCTTTCTTTTATATTTTCATCGGTTTTGCACTGATGATGGCCTCTAGCTAGGTTGAAAGCGCTTTGCCAATAAAGTTTTTTATTTTTTGGAGAGACTTTTCATTTTATTATTTATGATGAACTCCATTCACGCTCATTCTCAAGAAGTAATACTATTGTTTGTTCAGCTCTGACTGTCAAGTAGATCAAATTCCTTGGAAAGATATTTTAATTCGCGCAAACATAAGGGAGATATATAAAGATCAAATTTAACAGGGTATAGTACTTAAAGGCGCAGAGGTCTGCTAAACGAGCAAATTAAGTTTATTTTAATACGACTAGTATTTCTACAGTTTCGATGGATCACTAATGATAAGTAGTTTCGGACAAAGTGTGGACCTTGTTCTCAAGTGCCTGGATGGAAGACCATTAGGAATAAAAAGGATGCCATTAATGTCGAGCGAAGCGAGTACGAAGTGATGAGGATGAGCGTAGCGAATCTAGCACAGAAAAGAAAAGTTCCGAGATGAAAATTGTTTTATAATAAATGTGCACTATCTTGAGACAGGACCCTCGCTCTAGGAGTTTTAACTCCTACTGAGGGCCCTCGCCAAATTATTAATTAAACACAAATCTATTTGTACAATATGTTTTTAAATAATCAAATATTGTAAAAAAAAATATTTATGTAGTTTGTATTTGTATTTTATTTTGGTGGAAATAAACAATTTTATTATTATTATTTATTATACCCCAAAACCGATTTTTACTTTTCCTCAATTATACCGTTGGTATATAAGAAAAGCATTGTGTTTGCAATAAATTCGAAACCGGGATGAACCTGGAATTATTTGTTTCAGGCGTTTTTAAGGCCTCCGAGTGGTTTTTTCAAAGTTGTCTGTCTGTATATGTGTGGGTGTATGTGTGTGTCTGTTATCATCGTAGCACCCAGTGTATTTATGCTAAAGAGTTGAAATTTTGTACAAAAATCAGTCTACTGCTGTAGTTTTGCTATTCAAAACTCACACAGTTAATTTGGAATTCATGAAACGCAGAAAAATGATGCTATCCAATTGAAATTTGGCACGCATGTGACTATGTATAAGACTAACATATGTGCAACGTTTAATTTTATTATCAGCATTAGTTCAATTTTTATTGAATGACTTATGTACGTTTTTTAAAAAAATGGAAAATGGTCCAATTAAGTTGAAATTTGGTTCAAGTGTATATTATTATCTAATAAATAAGTACAATTAGTTTCGTTTAAATATAACAAGTACATCTTAGATTTTCGTTGGATCATAAAAATTAAGCAGCATTGAGCGTGGTCAGTGCTGTATGGGTGACCGCTGAGAATGAAACGGATGCATTTACTATGTTACTAGACATGTTGCAGTATAAATTTGGCAAATAGTACACTTTGAGGACAAGCGAAGCGAGATCGAAGCAGGAAGGATGAGCGTAGCGAATTCGATGTAAAGAGGAAAAGTTCCGAACCGTAACATGGGTTAGTGCAGGAGTTTCCCTACTTATTTTATACATTACATTAATCTATACCCAACATGTATACTTTTAAAACTTTTAGATTAACATTATCATGTACATTTTTCCTATCCTAAAATGTTTCGATGTTTTTAAAATCTGTTTTTAGAAAAGTTATTTTTAAACTTCAAGACAGGGAGGGTTTTCGGAAAATCCGGGAGGATGTTCCTCCGCAACCTTCAATCTCGACCCTAGATAAAGGGGGGGAAATTTAAAGTAGATGGAGTTTAGATTGAATATCAGGAAAGTCTATTAACTTCGAATATTATAACAATGTTATCTGCCTTAACTTTGGCTGTAATATTATAGTTTCACTTTGGTCGTGATAGTTAAAGCATCGGTTTTTAAACTTAGAGTTCTAAGGTTCGAATCTTGTTTGTAAAGGTTAAGATAGCAAATTATATTTAAACATAAATAAACATTGCATCTATTTCAATAATTACATAATTTCATTAAGGGCCTAATAACATAGGTTGGGCTAAATTCATTCATTCATGGTATTCATTGGATGTTATGGTTAAAGTGTGTTTTCCATTCCTTAGTTATTCCGTAAGTATATGGAAAAAGTATTGTACCATTTGATACTACCGAGTTTTGCAAAACATGAATAGTTGACACAATATAATTGTGCGAGAGACACCTAGGAAATGTAACAAGCAAAATGCAATGCTACATCTGGGAACTGTTCCATCATTCGACATTCGTCCTCATTGATGGCTCGACATAATCTCATGTCCACCTCTGATCGAACATCATGTCGAATGATTGAACAGTTCACAGATGTAGCATTGCAATTTGCTTGTTACATTTCCTAGGTGTATCTCGCACAATTATATTGTGTCAACTACTTTTTTTTCAAAACTCGGTAGTATCAAATGATATATGTTTTGCTTGGCATGCATAATGCGGTAAGAGAGCACCGCTCGTCTCTGGTAAATACTTCACATTATATTCTTCGGAATTAATTGAAGGTCAGAGTGAGTTCAGGCTCTGTCGGCACCCTGATGAGACGTAACGAAACAGAGTAGAACATGACATTATGTCGAGCCATCAATGATGACGAATGTCGAATGATGGAACTGTTCCCAGATGTAGCATTGCATTTTGCTTGTTACATTTCCTAGGTGTCTCTCGCACAATTATATTGTGCCAAAAAGTATTGTCATTGCCAAAAATCCGAAACCCGGATTTGTATAATTCATCTAAATTATACAAAATAATAAAAAAGCCAATAAAATTTGAAAAATCGGGTACAGGATACTGATAATGAGATGGAACTTGTCACATATTTTATTCTTATACATAGCTACACTCGTGCCAAATCTCAATCCGATCGCATGATATTTCCGCGTTTAATATTTTTTGAAATTTTGCCGAGTCATTATTGCGGGTTAATGACGTCCTAAATTTTTCCGGATAACACAACTACAGCGGTAGACAGATTTTTGCACAAAATTTCAACTCTTTAGCATAAATACACTGGGCACTAAGATGACAACAGACACACACACACAAAGACAACTTTGAGAAAACCACTCAGGAGGCATTAAAAACACCTGAAACGGATAATTCCGGTTCTCTCAGTTTATATGAATAGAATTTGGTGTAAAAAGATTTAGCCAACTTTAGGTTTACTTTGAGCATAGTAGATGTGACCCACCCGAGGTTGTTCCCGCAGGGCGAACACCCTGAAGGGCCGAAAGGCCCTAAAACGGGCATTATTATTATTATGTGTGTGTGCATGATATCACTATATGGCTCCAAGTGTATTTACGCTAAAAATTTAAAACTTAACACAAAAATCAATCTTTATATCTTTATGTCATGAAACATTTTCATGACGTCAATGCCGACAATAATGACTCAGCAAAATTTTCAAAAATTCACACAACGCAGGTAAAATGTTTTATAATTAATGTTTCAAACTTTATTCATTTAGTTAAAATTTAGTACACGAACAGGACCAACAAATGTGCAAAGTTTCATCTCATAATCAGCATTAGTTTCAATCTTATCGAATACCATGATGTATAAATATTTGATGTTTAGGAACGCAGCAGCGTTCCGCCCCGCCAAGTCAAGAAGGAAAGTAAGAATACCCCGCTTAGTCAGTAAAGAAAAGTCAAAAATCTATTTAAGCTGTCAGTGTATATTATACTGTACGCAACAAGGTGTGTTTTTGAGGGTCTATAGCGTAAAAACGGCTATAGGTACATAAATAATATAATAATATATTTAAAGGGCGTGTCTTATAGGTCAAAAATAAATAAAAAATCATCCAAATCGGCCTAGCAGAAGTGGAGAAAAAGAGGTTTGAAAATGACATTTTTGACCTTATTCTTCCTGCACTTTTTGTTGACGCACTTACAGCCTAAACTACTGTACGGATTTTGAAATATGAGGACTTGTTGTATTCGTCTTATGCTCATGTGCATTTCTACTTCATAAAATCTCAAATTCGACATTCCTACGCTAAACGCGGAGTGAAAAACTAAGCTAGCGAACGGTAGTTTTATACATTTGACGCTCCTACTGCCTCGACATTCCTAAATACGCAGCTAAAAACTAAGCTAGCGAACCCTACTTTTATATAAATTGACCCATCTGCACTCTTTACTAATGAATGGATTTTGGTGTTTGAGGACTTTTGGATTTTTTCTGATGCCTTTTTAACATTCATGTATCAATAAATCCCAAATTTATAAATTATATGTTGTACGCGCCGCAGAAAACAAAGTTTGAGAGTGTATACACAGTACCTCTCTAAATATATACAATACCTTGATACTATTTACAGCTTTATTTACTACACATATTATGTTTACCTCTGTTTTTACATAAAACCGGAGCCGTACAAAAAGTAATGAAATCTTACCAAAAACCACTTATGTGGTAAAATACTCCCCGCTAAGTCTTTGGTCCAAAAAAGTAGGGAAATCAACTTTTCTGTCCCGCCAAGTCCGTATTGGGTGAATACTGTCATAGGCGTTTCAAAGTGAAGTTGCTAGGTTCGCAATAGTTAAGGGCCCTATTTACATTGAGAGGCAATCATCATCTTCTTCTCCTAGGCGGCAAGCCCGCGGTGCGAACGAGCTTTATATTTTCTTTTGCTATGTTTTGAGATATCAAACAATTCAGGTTTTCGTGGAGATTAATCATAACAGATTTTAGCAGTTGTCATAATTCCAGCAGTTTTACTTACCTGCATAGATCCAGGAGTATACAAAACAAATGAATAAATAAATAAAACGATAAGGGTACGATATAGTCAAGCACTATACCCTATATACCCTTGTAAACACTACCTCTAAAGGTGATTCACTTTTCTGGCACGCCGCTAAGGAGAAGAAGCTGATGATTACCTGTCAAGGTAAATAGGGCCCTTAACTATTGCCAACCTAGCAACTTCACTTATAAACGCCTATGACAGTCTCCACCCAATACGGACATGACTTGGCAAAACAGAAAAGTTGATTTCCTTACTTTTTTGGACCAAAGACTTGGCGGGGAGTATTATACTACATAAGTGGTTTTTGGTACGACATGATATTATTTTATGTTACACCTTAACTTGAGATTGAATAGCTAATTTTAATAACTTGCATCTCTATCCTAATTCTTTTCCATAATAAACGAATTATGTTAAATTCCATTTTTTTGAAACTTAACAAAGTCGAAATTAATTTAATTTTTCTTAATTAAATCAAGAATTTTTCAATTGATGCTTTCAGTAACATTTTTTTTTTGTTAAATATTATTTAATAATTATCTACTTGAAATATTGTACTTAATTAAGTTATTTTTATTCATTAACTACAGCTCTTTCGAATCTTAAAGAAAAATTATATACTTAACCCCTCTAAAATTCTATATTTTTAAATTCATTCATCTCTATTTTAAAGAAAATTTATATACTTAACCCCCCTAAAAATCCATCTTTTATTTCTCTCTTAGTTAATTCATTCATCACTTTTAGTGACTCTTTACTTTTTTGTCTCTTTAATTTTTACTTTTCGTCTCTCTAATTGAACGCTTCTAAGAAAGGGCCGCTTTTTTGCTAAAAAGAGAGAAATGGATTTAGAGATTCCTCAAACATAAAAATGTATTAAGTCAATATAAGAAATTTCTCTTTACAAAAGTGACAAAAATAGTTATTTATGCCATAAGGCTGAGAAGTGTGTCTTTATGTCACGGCAATTAGATTTACCGACGAGCGAAGCGAGTCGGGAAAAATTGCCTAGACATAAAGACATTCTCAGCCGGATGGCATACACTATTTTTTTTGAGGTAGCACTCATTAAATAAACTGCGCTATATACTTAATTGAAAAAAAAAAAAAAAAACAAACGCCCAATTAACTCCATATTATCGTCGTCATTAAATTCATCCATAGCTTCACACTTTTACTCAAAAATGTAAAAGCTTTACAAATAAACACACAAAAATTGTCAATTAGAACACCTTTTAAAAACGAAAAAAAAATTAGTCTACGAACAAAAACAGAAACAAAATGAACGTTTTTAAATAAAGCTCATGAAGGTTTAACACAGATTGTTTTTTGAACACGCTACATTACAGTAATGGCAGCAACATATGAATTACTTTTACGTCCTAGGAGTTTTTTTACATTCATTATTGTCCTCGGAGGTGAAAAGTACTAAATAACCTCCTATAACAATAATGATTGGCTTCTCATCCTAAAAACGGTCCAATAAAGTGCTCAATTACGTACTACCTCAAAAAAAAATAATGTAATAAAAGCTGTGATTACCGCATTTAAATCCCAATATGTTAGAAATGTATAAGGTGATTCCATTCGATGTAAACAAACTAAACGCATTCGGAGGTTATAACCTGACGTTTTTATGAATGACGTGTGACGTCATTGCAGGACTCGGTATAGGTCAGGGGGGTTAACTTAAATGAGAAAAAGTTTGGATTCGATAATCGTAAGCTACAAAAAATAGCGCAGCGGCGGACCGGTGATAACTCATGAACTAACCCCAATAGCTTTCCAAAAATAACCGATTATATTTTTATATTTAAATTTATGACTACCTTAGCAATTTTTGGTTATGGCAGCTACATTTATTGTTATTATAATATTATTATTTTCTTTATTTATTTTTCACAAAAACGGTTCGCCGTTGCATGTTCTGTGTTAAAAAAATTCAGACACACACTTACAAAACAGATAAGTATGCTTTATTCCGTTTAAATAATATACAAGTAAAAAAAAATACATATAAATAAATTTTGTACAAAATATAAAGTTATACTATACTTAGAGTTAATTATATGTAACAGCAATAGATTTCTTTCAAAAATGTGAGTCCTCAAAAGCGATTGCTGGAGTGAGGACTCAGTCACTGCACTAGCATGTTCTTAGTAATATATATATATATATATATATATATATATATATATATATATATATATATATATTATATATTATATATACAATACACACACATATATATATATATACATATATATATATATATATATATATATATATATACATATACAAATAACTTTGTGAAAACCAATTAGGAGGTTTTAAAACACCTAAAACGGATATTTCAGATTCGGATTTTTGTATCCAACACAATACTTTTCCTACATAACTACGGTATAAATGAAGAAAGGAAAAATCAAATAAAATGAAAACCACAAATATTCAATTTTTCATCTTTTATTGCCTGTCTAATTTTTAACAATCGATCACAACATGCAGTGCTTTATTATTATTGTGCGATGACAAATTGCTTTCAATTATTTATACAGAATAACAAATCTCTTTCTATTATTAATGTCTCAAAAAAGAACAACTGTCTATTGTTAAGTCAAATTATGTAAGTCTATATTTGGAGTTTTAAGTCCTAAAATATGTAACCTTTTTGTGAGGTTCTCGTCAAAAGGGTCTGCTTAAATTAATTCAAAGTGAAACAGAAATTTATATTGGGGGGGAGTTGTTCTTAAATTTGCATTGCAGATTTGAGTGCCTTCCCCACTCCAGATTTTAATTCGTGTGAGATGAGTGGCTCTAGATGGAAAGTACCCCTCCCTCCTATGAAAAGTCCCACCTCCCCGAAACCCTCTCCCTCCCATGGAAAGTCCCACTCCTCTCGAAACCCTCTCCCCCCTATGAAAAGTGTGATGCACCCACGGCCTTGCTAGTATTGACATATAGAGCATTCTAAAAAAACTTTAAAAATTGGGTGCGGGGTACCTCAGAACTTTCCCTAATCACATCGGATTCGCTACGCTCATCCTCCCTACTTTCGACTCGCTTCGCTCGCCCTAAGAATATGAAAATCACCAAAGTGCAATAGATAATCGGACTCGCTTTGCTCGTCCTTAGATAGTAAAAAACGTCCGTTACATTTCCAACCAATGTAAAAGTAATTAAAAAGTAAAGTAAAGTAAAAGTAATACTGTCTTGAACAGGATACGAACCGAGGTCTGAGATGTGATCTATCAGCTTTTCCTAATTACTATGACTATTACAAACAAATTAATTTACATACTAAACCAGTAAAACGGATACTGTCTCGAACAGGATACGAACTAAGGTCTGAGATGAGATGTATCAGCCTTCTCTAATTATTATAACTATCACAGACAAAGTAATTTACATACTAAACCAGTAACACGGATACTGTCTCGAGCATGTATACGAACCCAGTTCTAAGAGGTGATAAAGCTTTAAGAAATGTTGTAGAGCTTACCGTAGTTCGGTCTAAAAGCGAAGCACTCTTTAAGCGATTAAGTGATAAAATCTTCAACTAAAGGCCTAACGATTTTTCTCTCTAAAAAAAGCTCTCAAGTCTTTTAAGTGAAATGAACCGATGATGGATGATACTTTAAAGCAACACTTAACATTGCCTACATCCACTACTCCGACAACTCAAGGCACCGAAAAATTCACTACTCCGAATAGTTAAAGTGAATTAGGTAATTTTTCTTTTTATTTTGTGAAAATCGTGTACTAGGTTCTTTGAAACATCGGATTCGCTGCGCACATCCTCACTACTTCCTAATCGCTTTGCTCGACCTCAAACAGTTAATGCATGCCTTTTATTTACAACCGCGTCCATCCAGGCACTGACCTTTCCCGATAATGTTTAACTTTTAGGATTTACTTATACTATTCCGGCAAAACCGTACTTACTTGCCTTATTCAAACGAAACTTAGGCCCGTATTCAAAGACATTTTCCTAACATTTTCCTAACATTTTCCTAACATTTTCCTAACATTTTCCTAACATTCTCCTTAAGGAGATCTTAAACTTTCCTAAACTAGACCTAAAATATAATTCACACCTAAAGGATTCCTTAAGGAGGCCTAAACGCTTCTTTTGGGTGTGAGTATAGGAAATGCTGTACATTTTGACTAGTTTTAGGTCAACTAAAGAAAAATGTTAGGAAAACGCCTTTGAATACGGGCCTTATTGTTTCGTAAGACATACACTTTACCATCAATTTATATCAGATTATTTTTAATTTTTAAACAAACTTGTACAAGTCATCCGATAAAAATTGAACTCATGCTGATAATGCGATGCAACTTGGCACATATGTTGGTCATACATACGACTACTAAATCTCAAATTGATCGAATCCTTTTTCCGCGTTTTGTTTTTTCTTCTATATATATATATATATATATATATAGCTATAAACTGGTATCTTTATTGCGTCAATTACATTGAATCATTGACGCACTAAGCCTGAAGCACTATGCCTGCAAATTTTCTTCAGGAGTAGGTTTAGCGCGTCAGTATAAAACTACCTTCACTCACACTAATACAAGCACTCACACTATGAAACTGCAGGCATACTGCATCAATTTGTACATACATCGTTATCTTTTTGCATGTGCTTATTGCATCTGAGCAATAAACCTGCAATGTTAACATTAGAGTAGGATTATTGCGTCTCGACAACATGTATCTTTTTGAACGAACGTAAGTGAGTTCTTACATTTCAGAAGAATGGGACGGCGCGTTTGTTTGTGTGTTTGCGTGTTTGTGTGTTTGTGTTGTGTGTTTGTTGTACGTGTTGCGATAACTGCCGTAAAAATTGACCGATTTTGATAAAATTTTGTATACAGGTAAAACTAATTATGTGTCAGAGCTGTATAGTTTTTGGTAATATTCCGAAAAATATTTTCAAAATGGCGGAACGGATAAAAAAAAATTTTGAGCGAAAAAATCGTGTTGTATATCGTTTTAAAGCTCTTAAAGAGTAGAAAAAGAAAATATATGTTTCATGGTCAACATTTTAAAATTTTTTTGAATAATTTAAAAATGGCGGCTAAAATAATGAACTCAAAAAATTTAAAATTAAAGGAATAACTCGAGTAATATATCGTTGTAAAGCTCTTGATTAGTAGAACAAAATATATATATACTAAATTCCGAAAAATTCAACATGGCGGCCATAATTAAATATAATAATTAGTTTTTACTAATTTTAAGAATTTACTAAATAAAGATCTATTGTAATATACTTTAGATACTTTTATACAAGTAAAATTAACTATATGTCAGAGCTGTATAGTTTTTGGTAATATTCCGAAAAATATTTTCAAAATGGCGGCCAATATGGCGGACCGGATAAAAATTATTGGGCAAAAAAATCGTGTTGTATATCGTTTAAAAGCTCTTAAAGAGTAGAAAAAGAAAATATTTTTTCATGGTCAACATTTCAAATTTTTTTTAATAATTTAAAAATGGCGGCTAAAATAATTAACTTAAAAATTAAAATTTAAAGCGAGCCTTTTTAACTATGTATTATTATAGACATACGCAATCAAGCGAGCGAAGCGAGCCTTTTTTACACTGCATTAATATAAATATAAGCAATCTAGCGAGCGAAGCGAGCCATTTTAACAATGTATTATTATAAATATAACAATCTAGCGAGCGAAGCAAGCCTTTTTAACTATGTTTTATTAAAATATAAGCAATCTAGCGAGCCTTCTTTTACTATGTATTATTATAAATATACGCAATCTAGCGAGCGAAGCGAGCCTTTTTTACTATGCATTATTATAAATCTAGCGAGCGAAGCAAGCCTTTTTTACATTATATTTTATTATAATTATAAGCAATCTAGCGAGCGAAGCGAGCCTTCTTTTACTATGTATTATTATAAATATACGCAATATAGCGAGCGAAGCGAGCCTTCTTTTACTATTAATTATTATAAATATACGCAATCTAGCGAGCGAAGCGAACCTTTTTTACAATATACTTTATTCTAAATATAAGCAATCTAGCGAGCGAAGCGAGCCTATTTAACTTTGTATTATTATAATAAAGCAATCTAGTGAGCAGTATATTATAAATATAAGCAATCTAGCAAGCGAAGCGAGCCTTTTTTACTATGTATTTTTTTATAAATATCAGCAATCTAGCGAGCGAAGCGAGCCTTTTTTTACTATTGATTATTATAAATATACGCAATCAAGCGAGCGAAGCGAGCCTTTTTTACTATGCATTATATAAATCTCATACCAATAAGATTAAGCATAGAGATGACGCTACTTATCTCATACTAATAAGATGTAAACATATAGAGATGACGCTACTTATCTCATACTAATAAATGTAAGCATATAAAGATGACGCTACTTATCATTCTAATAAAATGTAAGCCGCTACTTATCTACTAAAAATGTAGCATATAGAGATGACGCTACTTATCTCTACTAATCTACAGAGATGACGCTACTTAATCATAATAATATGAAGCATATAGAGATGACGCTACTTATCTCATAGCAATAAAATGTAAGCATATAGAGATGACGCTGCGTATCTCATACTAATAAGATGTAAGCATATAGAGATGACGCTACTTATCTCATACCAATAAGATGTAAGCAAATAGAAATGACGCTACTTATCTTACCGAAGAGATGTAAGCATATAGAGAGACACTGCGTACTTCATACTAATAAGATGTAAGCATATAGAGAGACGCTACTTATCTCATTCTAATAAAATGTAAGCATATAGAGATGACGCTGCGTATCTCATACTAAAGCATATAGAGATGACGCTGCCTAACTTAACTAATGAAAAAGTAAGCATATAGAGATGCCCTGCGTATCTCATACTAATAGATGTAAGCATATAGAGATGACGCTGCTTATCTCATCAATAAAATGTAAGCATATAGAGATGACGCTACTTATCTCATACCGAAGAGATGTAAGCATATAGAGATGACACTGCGTACTCATACTAATAAGATGTAAGCATATAGAGATGACGCTACTATCTCATTCTAATAAAATGTTAAGCATATAGAGATGACTGCGTTCTCATACTAATAAGATGTAGCATATAGAGAACGCTACTTATCTCATACAATAAGATGTAAGCAAATGAAATGACACTGCGTATCTTATACAAATAAGATGTAAGCATATAGAGATGACGCTGCGTATCTCATACTAATAAGATGTAAGCATATAGAGATGACGCTGCCTAACTTATACTAATGAAATGTAAGCATATAGAGATGACCCTGCGTATCTCATACTAATAAGTGTAAGCATATAGAGATGACGCTGCTTATCTCATTCTAATAAATTTGTAAGCATATAGAGATGACGCTACTTATCTCATACCGAAGAGATGTAAGCATATAGAGATGACACTGCGTACTTCATATAAGATTAATCATATAGAGTGACGTACTTATCTCATTCTAATAAAATTAAGCATATAGAGATGACGCTACTTATCTTATACCGAAGAGATGTAAGCATATAGAGATGACACTGCGTACTTCATACTAATAAGATGTAAGCATATAGAGATGACGCTACTTATCTCATACTAATAAGATGAGCTTATAGAGATAACGCTGCGTATTTCATACTAATAGATGTAAGCATATAGAGTTGACGCCACTTATCTCATACCAATAAGATGTAAGCATATAGAGATGACGCTACTTATCTCATACCGAAGAGATGTAAGCATATAGAGATGACACTGCGTACTTCATACTAATAAGATGTAAGCATATAGAGATGACGCTGCTTATTTCATACTAATAAAATGTAGAAAATAGAGATGACGCTGCGTATCTCATACTAATAACATGTAGGCATATAGAGATAACGCTACTTATCTTATACTAATAAAATGTAAGCATATAGAGATAACGCTACTTATCTTATACTAATAATGTAAGCATATAGAGATGACGCTACTAATCTCATAATTTAAATGTAAGCATGTAGAGATGACGCTACTTATCTCATAATAAATAATGTAAGCATGTAGAGATGACGCTACTTATATCATATTAATAAGATGTAGGCATATAGAGATGACGCTACTTATCTTGTACCAATAAGATGTAAGCATATAGAGATGACGCTATTTATCTCATACTAATAAGATGTACTATAAGAGATAACGCTGCGTATTTCATACTAAAAAATGTAAGCAATTAGAGATGACGCTACTATCTCATACCGAAGAGATGTAAGCATATAGAGATGACACTGCGTCTTCATACTAAAAGAAGTAAGCATATAGAGATGACGCTACTTATCTCATACTAATAAGATGTAGGCTTATAGAGATAACGCTGCGTATTTCATACTAATAAAGATGTAAGCTATAGAGATGACGCCACTTATCTCATACCAATAAGATGTAAGCAATAGAGAATGACGCCTACTTATCTCATACCGAAGAGATGTAAGCATATTAGAGATGACACTGCGTACTTAATACAATAATGTAAGCATATAGAGATGACGCTACTTATCTCATTCTAATAAAATGTAAGCATATAGAGATGACGCTACCTTATCTCATACCGAAGAGATGTAAGCATATAGAGATGACACTGCGTACTTCATACTAATAAGATGTAAGCATATAAGAGATGACGCTACTTATCTCATTCTATAAAATGTAAGCATATAGAGATGACGCTACTTACCTCATACCGCAAGAGTGTAAGCATAAAGAGATGACACTGCGTACTTCATACTAAATAAGATGTAAGCATATAGAGATGACGCGCTTATTTCCATACAATAGATGTAAGCATATAGAGAGACGCTGCGTATTCATACTAATAAGATGTAGGCATTATAGAGATGACGCTACTTATCTTATACTAATAAAATGTAAGCATATAGAGATGACGCTACTTATCTTATACTAATAAGATGTAAGCATATAGAGATGACGCTACAATCCAAAATAATATTATAATGTAAGCATGTAGAGATGACGCTACTTACCTCATAATAATATAATGTAAGCAAGTAGAGATGACGCTACTTATCTCATATTAATAAGATGTAGGCATATAGAGATACGCTACTTATCTTATACCAATAAGATGTAAGCATATAGAGATGACGCTACTTATCTCATACTAATAAGATGTAGGCTTATAGAGATACGCGCGGTATTTCATACTAATAAAATGTAAGCATATAGAGATGACACTACTTATTTCATACGAAGAGATGTAAGCATAATAGAGATGACACTGCGTACTCATACTAATAAGATGTAAGCATATAGAGATGACGCTACTTACCATTCTATAAAGAAGCATATAGAGATGCGTACTTATCAATAATACCGAAGAGATGTAAGCATAGATGACACTGCGTACTTCATACTAATAAGATGTAAGCATATAGAATACGCTAACTATATTCATACTAATAAGATGTAGGCTTATAGAGATAACGCTGCGTATTTTATACTAATAAGATAAGCATATAAGATGACGCCACTTATCTCATACGAAAAGATGTAAGCATATAGAATGACGCTACTTATCTCATACCGAAGAGAGTAGGAGAATACGCTAGAACTTATAGAGATGACGCAACTTATCTCATACTAATAAAATGTAAGCTATAGAGATGACGCTACTTATCTCAGATGAACATATAAGATGACGCTACTATCTCCATACTATAAATAGCATAAAAAGATGACCTAATCATAATAAAATGTAAGCATATAAGATGACGCTACTTATCTCATACTAATAAAATGTAAAGAGGACGCTACTTATCTATTAGTAATAACCGCTACTTATCTCATACTAATAAAGATGTAAGCATACAGAGTGACGCTACTTATATCATAATAATATGATGAAGCATATAGAGATGACGCTACTTATCTCATAGCAATAAATGTAAGCATTAGAAGATGACGCTGCGTAATCTCAATACTAATAAGAATGTAAAGCATATAGAAGATGACGCTACTTATCTCATACCAATAAGAGTAAGCAAATAGAAATGACACTGCGTATCTTATACAAATAAGATGTAAGCATATAGAGATGACGCTGCGTATCTCATACTAATAAGATGTAAGCATATAGAGATGACGCTGCCTAACTTATACTAATGAAAAGTAAGCATTAGAGATGACCCTGCGTATCTCATACTAATAAGATTGTAAGCATATAGAGATGACGCTGCCTTATCTCATTCTAATAAAATGTAAGCATATAAGATGACGCTACTTACCTCATACCGAAGAGATGTAAGCATAAAGAGATGACACTGCGTACTTCTACTAATAAGATAAGCATATAGAGAGCGCCTTAACTATATGTAAGCATATAGAATGACGCTGCTATCTCATTAAGATGTAGGCAATAGAGATAAACTATCTTATACAATAAAATGTAAGCATATAGAGATGACGCTACTTAATCTTATACCTAATAAGATGTAAGCATATAGAGATGACGCTACTAATCTCATAATATTATAATGTAAGCATGTAGAGATGACTGCTAGTAAGCAATGTAGAGAGACTACTTATCTCATATTAAAAGATGTAGCATTAGAGAGAACGCCTACTTATCTATAACAAGATGTAAGCATATAGAGATGACGCTACTTATCTCATACTAATAAGATTAGGCTATAGAGATAACGCTGCGTATTTCATACTAATAAAATGTAAGCATATAGAGATGACACTACTTATTTCATACCGAAGAGATGTAAGCATATAGAGATGACACTGCGTACTTCATACTAATAAGATGTAAGCATATAGAGATGACGCTACTTATCTCATTCTAATAAAATGTAAGCATATAGAGATGAGACGTTACTTCATATACCGAAGAGATAAGCATATAGAGATACACGCGTACTTCATACTAATAAGATGTAAGCATATAGATGACGCTACTTATCTCATACTAAAAAATGTAGGCTAAGAGATAACGCTGCGTATTTTCATACTAATAAGATGTAAGCATATAGAGATGACGCCACTTATCTCATACCAATAAGATGTAAGCATATAGAGATGACGCTACTTATCTCATACCGAAGAGATGTAAGCATATAGAGATGACGCTACTTATCTCATACTAATAAGATGTAAGAGATGTAAATACTTACTATTGAACGCTACTTATCTCATACTAAAATGATGTAAGCATATAGAGATGGACGCTACTTATCTCATACTAATAATGTAAGCATATAAAGATGACGCTACTATCTCATTCTAATAAAATGTAACATATAGAGATGACGCTACTTATCTCATACTAATAAAATGTAAGCATATAGAGATGACGCTACTTATCTCATACTAATAAAATGTAAGCATACAAGGTGACGCTACTTATATCATAAAATATGATGTAAGCATATAGAGATGACGCTACTATCTCATAGCAAATAAATGTAAGCATAAGAGATGACGCTGCGTATCTCATACTAATAAGATGTAAGCATATAGAGATGACGCTACTTATCTCATACCAATAAGATGTAAGCATATAGAAATGACACTACTTCAAATAAGATGTATCTTTATACAATAAGATGTAAGCATATAGAGATGACGCTGCGTAACTTATACTAATGAAATGTAAGCATATAGAGATGACGCTGCTGCGTATCCATCTCATACTAATAAGATGTAGCATATAGAGATGACGCTGCTTATCTCATTCTAATAAAATGTAAGCATATAGAGATGACCTACTTATTCTCATACCGAAGAGATGTAAGCATATAGAGATGACACTGCGTACTTCATACTAATAAGAATGTAAGCATATAGAGATGAGCTACTTATCTCATTCTAATAAAATGTAAAGCATATAGAGATGACGCTGCGTATCTCATACTAATAAGATGTAAGCATATAGAGATGACGCTACTTATCTCATACCAATAAGATGTAAGCAAATAGAAATGACACTGCGTATCTTAACAAATAAGATGTAAGCATATAGAGATGACCGCGTATCTCATACTAATAAGATGTAAGCATATAGAGAGACGCTGCCTAACTTATACTAATTAAAAGGTAAGCATATAGAGATGACCCTGCGTATCTCATACTAATAAGATGTAAGCATATAGAGATGACGCTGCTTATCTCATTCTAATAAATTTGTAAGCATATAGAGATGACGCTACTTTCTCATACCGAAGAGATGTAAGCATATAGAGATGACACTGCGTACTTCATACTAATAAGAATGTAAGCATATAGAGATGACGCTACTTATCTCATTCTATAAATGTAAGCATATAGAGATGACGCTACTTATCTTATACCGAAGAGATGTAAGCATATAAGATGACACTGCGTACTTCATACTAATAAGATGTAAGCATATAGAGATGACGCTACTTATCTCATACTAATAAGATGTAGGCTTATAGAGATAACGCTGCGTATTTCATACTAATAAGATGTAAGCATATAGATTGACGCCACTTATCTCATATCAATAAGATGTAAGCATATAGAGATGACGCTACTTATCTCATACGAAGAGTAAGCATTATAGAGATGACACGCGTACTTCATACTAATAAGATGTAAGCATATAGAGAGACGCTGCTTATTTCATACTAATAAAATGTAGAAAATAGAGATGACGCTGCGTATCTCATACTAATAACATGTAGGCATATAGAGATAACGCTACCTTATCTTATACTAATAAAATGTAAGCATATAGAGATAAACGCTACTTATCTTATACTAATAAGATGTAAGCATATAGAGATGACGCTACTAATCTCATAATATTATAATGTAAGCATGTAGAGATGACGCTACTTATCTCATAATAATATAATGTAAGCATGTAGAGATGACGCTACTTATCTCATATTAATAAGATGTAGGCATATAGAGATGACGCTACTTTATCTTATACCAATAAGAATGTAAGCATATAGAGATGACGCTACTTATCTCATACTAATAAGATGTAGGCTTATAGAGATAACGCTGCGTATTTCATACTAATAAAATGTAAGCATATAGAGATGACGCTACTTATCTCATACCGAAGAGATGTAAGCATATAGAGATGACACTGCGTACTTTCATACTAATAAGATGTAAGCATATAGAGATGACGCTACTTATCTCATACCAAAGAGATGTAAGCATAAGAGATGACACTGCGTACCTTATACAAATAAGATGTAAGCATATAGAATGACGCTACTTATCTCATAAATAAGATGTAGCATATAGAGATAACGCTGCGTATTTCATACTAATAAGATGTAAGCATATAGAGATGACGCCACTTATCTCATACCAATAAGATGTAAGCATATAGAGATGACGCTACCTTATCTCATACCGAAGAGATGTAAGCATATAGAGATGACACTGCGTACTTCATACTAATAAGATGTAAGCATATAGAGATGACGCTACTTATCTCATTCTAAAATGTAAGCAAAGAGATGACGCTACTTATCTCATACCGAAGAGGTAAGCATATAGAGATGACACTGCGTACTTCATACTAATAAGATGTAAGCATATAGAGATGACGCTACTTATCTCATTCTAATAAAATGTAAGCATATAGAGATGACGCTACTTATCTCATACCGAAGAGATGTAAGCATATAGAGATGACACTGCGTACTTCACTAATAGATGTAAGCATATAGAGATGACGCTGCTTATTTCATACTAATAAGATGTAAGCATATAGAGATGACGCTGCGTATCTCATACTAATAAGATGTAGGCATATAGAGATAACGCTACTTATCTTATACTAATAAAATGTAAGCATATAGAGATGACGCTACTTATCTTATACTAATAAGATGTAAGCATATAGAGATGACGCTACTAATCTCATAATATTATAATGTAAGCATGTAGAGATGACGCTACTTATCTCATAATAATATAATGTAAGCATGTAGAGATGACGCTACTTATCTCATATTAATAAGATGTAGGCATATAGAGATGACGCTACTTATCTTATACCAATAAGATGTAAGCATATAGAGATGACGCTACTTATCTCATACTAATAAGATGTAGGCTTATAGAGATAACGCTGCGTATTTCATACTAATAAAAATGTAAGCATATAGAGATGACGCTACTTATTTCATACCGAAGAGATGTAAGCATATAGAGATGACACTGCGTACTTCATACTAATAAGATGTAAGCATATAGAGATGACGCTACTTATCTCATACTAATAAGATGTAGGCATATAGAGATGACGCTGCGTATTTCATACTAATAAGATGTAAGCATATAGAGATGACGCCACTTATCTCATACCAATAAGATGTAAGCATATAGAGATGACGCTACTTATCTCATACCGAAGAGATGTAAGCATATAGAGATGACGCTACTTATCTCATACTAATAAATGTAAGCTTATAGAGATGACGCTACTTATCTCATACTAATAAGATGTAGGCTTATAGAGATGACGCTACTTATCTCATTCTAATAAGATGTAAGCATATAGAGATGACGCTACTTATCTCATACCAATAAGATGTAAGCTTATAGAGATGACGCTACTTATCTCATACCAATAAGATGTAAGCTTATAGAGATGACGCTACTTATCTCATTCTAATAAGATGTAAGCATATAGAGATGATTCTACTTATCTCATACCAATAAGATGTAAGCATATAGAGATAACGCTACTTATCTCATACCATAAGATGTAAGCATTTAGAGATGACGCTGCTATTTCATACTAATAAGATGTATATAGAGATGACGCTGCGTATCTCATACTAATAAGATGTAGCATATAGAGATAACGCTACTTATCATACTAATAAAATATAAGCATATAGAGATACGCTACTTATCTTATACTAAAAGATAAGATGAGAGCTATATAGTAGCATGTAGAGATGACGCTACTTATCTCATAATAATATAATGTAGCATGTAGAGATGACGCTACTTATCTCATATTATAAGATGTAGGCATATGGAGAGACGCTACTAATCTTATTATACCAATAAGATGTAAGCATATAGAATGACGCTATTTACCTACTTTACTAATAAGATGTAAGCATATAGAGATGACGCTGCCTATCTTAAACCAATGAGATGTAAGCATATAGAGATGGCACGGCTTATTTAATATTAACGAGATGTAAGCATATTGAGATGATTCTGCGTAACTCATACTGAAGAGAGTTAAGCATATGGAGATGACTCTGCGTATCTTATGAAAAATAATTGTAAGCATAAAGACATAGCACTGAATATCTTATATCAAAGAGATGTTATTGCGTATCTCATATCGCATATTGATGAAACTGTATTGCATACTATAGAGATATTTACAGTGATGAGTCTATGTAACTTAACAACGGAGATGTAAGTATATTGAGGTTACGGAAGCATATTTAAAGTAATAGTTGTAAGCCATTATTTTGGTATTTGGAGGCCTCTTAAGCATTAACAAGCTTAGATATTGAAATGAGAGAATGACAAGAGTATAAATGTCTTATTTTAGTTAGATAATATAGACCTTTATATTTTTAATTATAGAATTTTAATTTATTTTTCTTTAATCTAAATCTACCTGCAGTAGCTTTTATTATAGGATAAAAATTGTTTTGAATATTTGTTTTTAGCTCAAAGTGTAACTGTTTACTCTTTTTTTTTTATTAATATCAAAAATACTTTATGTTCTATTATGAGGTATATTTTGTTGCTTAACGTACCTTTTATTTGAAGATTCCTAGCTGCTTTATTCTATTGCTAAACCACTTCACAAGCTCTGGCGGGAAATCACTCTTATCACATGTGATAATAATAATCGATGTAATATTATAATTATATTTATGCTATTTTAAATAAGTAAAGCGAAACATTAGTAGTAATTTTGTGTTTTAAAATGTTTTGTGAACATAATAAACTATCAGTGATAAATTTTCAAGTGCTTGTTGTTCATCTTTGAATGCCTTTAATGTATAAAAATGATTACATTGAATTAAAGGATATTTATTCTTTTAATAATATGTAATAACTTTCGTGAAAAAACTTTTGAGAAATCTCAGCACAGTATACTGCACTACTGCAATACACTAGCCTGAGCGGTGAGTCTAGTTTGGCTAAATGAACTGGGCACACAGCGGACTACTCATAAGTGCCACCATGTACGGAGGATGTGCTTCCTAGATGATTGAATGTGTCAAAACTCTGGGGTAAATCAGTTGAGTGAGATTTGAGAGAGACCGTTTTTACGGGTTTAAACGCAAAAAAGGCATCGTTACCTTTTAAGAACTCGCCATACGTCCTTGCTTTTCGTGCAAAATTTACAAAAGCTTTCCCATCTTCACCATTTAAATTCTGTATTATCTGATGTTTTGATAACTGATGCTGGCCCAACCTAGTACATTCACCTGTATTTACCTAAACTTTACATTTATGTAAAAATACAAAATGTGTCATATTATATTCTCACACTATTTCCTATGTAATATAAGTGTCATCTCTATATGCTTACATCTATTTGCTATTATATATTAGTCATCTCTATATGCTTACATCTATTTCCTATGAAATAGAAGTGTCATCTCTATATGCTTACATCTATTTCTATTATATATAGTGTCATCTCTATATGCTTACATCTATATGTGTCATCTCTATATGCTTAATTTCCTATGAAATATAAGTGTCATCTCTATATGCTTACATCTATTTGCTATTATATATGTGTCATCTCTATATGATTACATCTATTTGCTATTATATTAGTGTCATCTCTATATGCTTACATCTATTTCCTATGAAATATAAGTGTCATCTCTATATGCTTAAATCTATTTCCTATGAAATATTAGTGCCATCTCTATATGCTTACATCTTATTATGTATTTACAATAGTTACATAACATTAAACTTAAGTAAATTCAATAAATTGAAAATCAATTAAAAAATCAAAATTCAACTGAGTATATTTTCTGTCAGAACAAAATGTAAACATAAGAAAACAGTGTCGTCAATAAAATAAAATAAACTAAATAAACATGACAACATTTCCCCCCCTTAAAAAATTAGGGAGAATATCTCTGTGGTGCTCTTGGCTTCCTAGCGGATCGTCTTAGAGGTCCTTGTACATTAGCGGTAGGATTGTTGTTCAATGGAGGGTCCGAGACCAGAGTAGGCTGTGACGACTGCTCAGTTCTTTGGAGCTGATCAACATGTCTTCTATGGAAAGACCCCTCTACTTCTACCGTGTAGTGCAGCTGGCCATCTCGACTGACGATTTTTCCTAAGATCCATTTCTGATTAGGTCTATTATATTGTCTTACCGCTACTGTTTCGCCTACTTTAAAAACTCTATCTTGTAGGCAAAGATTATCTTTATACTGTTTGTATTTAACAGTAGATCCCACGTCAGGTCTCATGCAGGTCAATCTGGTTCGGAGTTCTCGCTTTAAGAATAGTTGAGCTGGGCTTACTCCTGTTGTCATATTAGGGGCCCTTCGATACGCTAGTAGGAATGTTTGAAGCTTGTCAAACATTGTTCCTGGGGAATCTTTTAGCGCTTTTAAGGTTTGTTTTAATGAGCCCACACACCTCTCTGCCTGACCATTAGACGAAGGATGAAAAGGTGCACACGTAATATGTCTAATGCTATTCATTTTCAGAAAATCAGCAAACTCCTAACTAGTGAAAGCCGATCCATTGTCGCTGACCAAAATCTCTGAAAGTCCGTACCTTGCAAACAATTCTTTGAGCTTCCCGATAGTGGTTATCGTAGATGTTGAATTTACTAAGAATACTTCCATCCATTTGGAATATGCATCGGCTACTACCAGAAATGTGGAACCGCAAAAAGGACCAGCAAAGTCGACATGGATCCGTTCCCACTGTTTTAGAGGATATTCTTAATGATGAACTTCTGATTTTCTAAGCAGCTTTTACAGCTTCTAGTCATGCTTTCTATCTCTGCATCCATCTTTGGCCAATATATTAATGAACGCGAAAGCCCTTTCATCTTAACCACCCCAATATGACATAAATGAAGTTCGTGCAACATTGCTTTTCTAAACTTTGAGGGCACATACAACCGGCTTCCTTGAAATATACATCCACTTTCTAAGGTGTACGAAGATAAGCCCTCCTAGTTTAAGCTCATTGTACAATTTTTTCATTTCCAGGTCTTTTTGCGTTTCCTCGGCTACTTCTTTAGGTGAAATAGGTAGGGTGTCCATTTGTGATATTAAGTACAGTCCTAGATCATCCTGCCTGTATATTTCTTCTGACTTAAGAGGCAATCTAGACATACAATCCGCATTTCCATGATTGTCAGTTTTACGGTACCGAATATCGAACAGGAACCCTTGAAGAAACATTGCGTAGCGTAACAACCGGGCTGCGCTTAAACAGGGAAGTCCAGTTTTATTTCCAAAAATATGGACTAATGGCTGATGGTCTGTATATAGAATAAAACGTTGCCCAAACAAGTAATAAAAAATTTCTCAACTCCTCATTGAATGGCTAACGCTTCTTTGTCTAATTGAGAATATTTTTTTGAGTTGGCGATAGTGTATTTGAAGCATAGGCTATGGGTCGTTCCTTACCATCCGGATACTGGTGTGATAACACGGCACCCATACCTACCGGAGACGCGTCTACAGCTAGAATTAGAGGCAACATCGGATCATAATGAGCTAAAATTTTAGAAGTTAATTCTAATTTGATATTATTAAAAGCTTCTTC
>JACMZG010000032.1:1079646-1083000 GCA_018340805.1 Microvelia longipes | reverse complement strand
AATAAAATAATAATAATAATATGGAAAATATAGTAATAATAGATAAGAAATAGATTAAGTGAAATAAATTATATTACTAATAGATTTAAATTTATATAAATTAGAAATTTAAAACAAAATGCGTCTCCCTCAACCCTAGTCAAGGTTGATTTGAATCTTAAGTGGAACTATAAATGTGTATATATGCATTATTGTAATTTATCAAAATTTAATACATGGTTTTCTATTTTATTCTATTCTCTTTCTATTCTATTCTATTTCTATTTTCAATTTTTTTCTTATTTTTTATATTTTTCTATTTTCTATATTATTTTCTAATTTTCTAGTATGTTTTCAATTTTTCTTCCTTTTTTTTCTGTTCTTTTTCTATTTTTCTAGTTTTTTTTATATTTTTTAAAATATTCTTCTTTATTATTTTCTATCTATTCTCTATTTTTTAGTATATTTTTTATTTTCTATTCTTCTTTTCTATTCTATTCTATACTCTACTATTTTACTGATGAAAACGTAAAAAATTTTTGCAAACGTGAAAAAAATTGACAATATTAAGCGAACTGGATACTTTTCCTCAAATATACTTTGAACAGTAGGCCAAATGTTTTATTGATTTTTTTGTCTAAAGCTTAATAAGCAACCTGAGTAAGTAGGAGCACAAATTCCCGTTTTGTTTCTTATCGGATGAGGACCTATCGGGCACGCTTTTAATAATAAGAAGGCTGTGTGATGGTTATCTATTTGACGTGCACGCTTTCTGTGTCTTCTGACATGTTCAGGTTATTATTGGTATTACTTGAACCTACCTGACAGGGTTATTGTACCCACGTGTTTCATGTCTGATTTAAAATCCAATCGATATTTTTACTTTTCCTCATTTATACCGTTGGTATAAGGGAAAAGTATTGGGTTAGCAAGAATAATCCGAAACCAGGATGAAACCGGAATATTCCGTTTCAGGCGTTTTTGACACGTTCTGAGTGGTTTTCGCAAAGTTGTCAGTCTGTATGTGTGTGTGAGTGTATGTGTGTTGTTATCATAGTAGCACCAGTGTATTTATACTACAGAGTTGAAATTTTCGTACCAAAAATCAGTCTACCGATGTAGTTTTTTTTTTATTTAATGGGCTATAGTATTATTATAAATATTGTATGATATTTTGTATTAGTATGTTGCCTAATTGTATTTTTGTTTTATTTTTTTTTTGTGAACTGGTTAAAATACCCGTGAAATAAAGAGTTTTAAAAGATTAAAAGATATATACTTTTAAAGAATGACAACAATATATTGACCATAATTATCAACAAGAAGTAAAAAAATAAAAAAGTAGCTATTTGTTACTTGCTAGTAACCTACTACAGAGACATTGCCAGTATGGTAGCACTTAATTTATTCAATCTCTTACCAGATCACATAAGAAATATTGTTGATCTAAAAATACTACAACAAGTTCAAGTCTCAAAATTAAGAATTTATTTCTATAAATTTTCTTTTTTATGTTGTTTAATTTATGTATGCAAAAATTGTTTTCTTTTCTTTTCTTTTTAGTAATGTATTTTTTTATATATTAACTTTACATTTTAGTAGTATTATTATAGTATTAGTATTTGTTATTTTATTTTTTTTTCTTCTTCTTTTCTTTATTAAATTATTATATATATTTTAACTACATAAATAATAATATGTGAATAATAAGGAAAATTGTTATAATATAAGAGACTAAGAGCCTCCTGTTTCAAGGATTACCTTTTTGAGGCTCTGAAGTTAATAATCAAAAATTGTAAAAGTGTCTAAATTTTGTCAATTTATGACTTATTTATAGTATGTTGTATAATATAATAATGTAATAAATGATAAAATAATAATAATAATAATAAAAGTTGTGCGTTTCAAAAAATATTTTTTAAAGACGTCATTAACCCGCAATAATGACAGCAAAAATTTTGAAAAATCATGTAACGCGGAAAAATGATGCGATCGGATTAAAATTTGGCACGCATCTGACTAAGTACAAGGCTAACATATGTGCCAAGTTTTATCTCATTATCAGCAATAGCTCGATTTTTATTGATTGACTTGGGTGCGTTATTTACAAATTGTAAAAAATTGGTGGATGGTCTCATTGAGATGAAATTTGGTTCAAGGGTTACATATAATTATTTATTAATTACCTAATAAATATATCCACTAATTGTCGTTTTAATACCACAAGTATATCCATGATTTTTGTTGGATCATAAAAATTAAAGAGCATTGAGCGTGGTCAGTACTGAATGGGTGACCATAAACATAGATTGACATAAAATAATAATAGATCATAATGAAAGTAATCAGTAATCAGTATGAAAGTAATCATAATAAATAAGAGGGGAAAACAGCAATTTTATTACAAAAAGTAGTTTTGAAAAATGTCAGTTCAATGAAAATAAGTGAATAACAGAATAAAATATTGTCTAGGAAAATAAGAATTAAAAATCATGAGATAAAAAATTATTGCAACAAGAAAATTATATTTGACAAACCAATTTTTTAAATTATTTTTTTGCATGCTTTCATTAAAAAGTATAAATAAAAAATATATATAATCTTTATGAATAAGAACCAATAAATATTCAAATAAAATCATTACAACCTGCAAAGCACAGATTATTTATTAATCTAAAGTGCAGGCATACATTTTTTATTACTATGTATTGTTTAGAATTCTTATTCTGTTAAAATAAAGAATTTAGAAAAAAAAGAATACTATTTTACAGGAATATTTGTTGTGCATATTTTCATACAAAACAAGTATGTAATGCAAGAAAAATCGATTGGTAATAATAATGAAGAATAAAAAACTATAATGTAAAGAGACAATTACAAAAAACAATAAAATAAAATAAAATAAAAAAACTCCTACTAGCAGCAGAAAAAAAAGTAAAAAGCAACGAGATGTAAATTAATGAGGAGCATTAATATTAAATAAATATCTCAATGAAAGATTAAATAAAGGAACAAAAAGTAATTACAATAGATAGAGAAAGAAAAGTCCAACAGAACAATAGAATGCAATTAAATGAAATTATTTAAAAATAATTTGTTTGAAAAGAAACACTTGAGAAGAAAGAATAAATTAAGTATTAATATTTTAGCCTTAAAAGTGTTAAGAAATTAGGGGTGAAATTAGCATTTGCCAATTTCATTACTTCACACACACACACACACACATATACTACATATATATATATATATATATAATATATATATATATATATATATATATATAATATATATATAGATATATATATATATATATAATATATATATATATATATATATTAATATATATATATATATATATATATATATATATAGATA
>JACMZG010000032.1:1059646-1074646 GCA_018340805.1 Microvelia longipes | reverse complement strand
TCTTTATGTCTTGGCAATTTTTACCGACTCGCTTCGCTCGTCGGTAAATCTAATTGCCGTGACATAAAGACACACTTCTCAGCCTTATGGCATAAATAACTATTGATAAATAAAAAAGGGTTTTTTCGAATGACAATTGTTAAAAATTGCACAGACAGATATTTAACAAAAAGTTAAATTTAACAAAACATTTTCCTCACCAAATCGGATTTGCTACGCTCATCCTTCATACTTCGAAGTCGCTTCGCTCGTCCTGAAATAGTGATGTATTCGGTTTATTCTTAGCGGTCACCTATACAGCACTGAAAACACTCAATGCTGCTTACTTATATATATAATATATATATATATATATATATATATATATATATATATATATATATATATATATATATATATATATATATTATATATAATATATATATATAGCCAATGATATGTGCTATAAAGATATTTGTAATCTCTGTTTAAATATGGCAAAGTACCAGAAAAATGGTTAATATCTCAGTTGCTATTGTTGTTCAAAAAAGGTGATAAATACAATATTGAGAACTATAGACCAATTAGTCTTCTATCTGTTATTTATAAACTCTTTATGAGCATCATAGCTAAAAGAATAGACTTCAAAATTGAACATGACATATCTTCTAGGTTAATTAATGAAGACTTCAGTCCTATAGAATTTATATATTCTTATATATAGAATTATATGACATATCTTACTCACAAACAGGGTTTAGAAAAAAATTTTCGACTTTAGACAATATTTTTGTAATAAAACAGTTGATAAGAAATGCAAACGAATATAAATTCCCGCTAGTATTGTTTTCATAGATTTTAAAAAGCCTTCGATTCAATTTTTAAACATTGCATTAAAGATATTTTAAAGAGTCGGGAGTTGAAAGCGATTACACAAATATTATAGATTATATTTATGACAATTCTAAAATGGAAATTAGCTTGATGATCAGAGAGAATAATAGACCTTAACAGAGGTATTAAACAAGGTGACGTCATGTCTGGTAAAACCTTTATTAAAATTTTAGAGAAGGCGTGTAATGAATTAAGTTGGGAAGGACTTGGCATCAAAGTAAATGGTAAATGGTTAAATTTATTGAAGTTTGTTGATGACCTAGTATTGATAGCAAAAAGTACATCAGAAGCGAAAATAATGATGCAAGATTTAATGAGAATAATGAGAAAAATAGGATTAGAGATTAACGGGAATAAGAGTAAGATTATGATGATAAATATAAAAGATTTGAATGCTGAAATTAAAGATGAAAACGGTAACTTATTGGAATCGGTCAATGAATTTATTTACTTAGGAGTTATGGTTAGTAAAGATAGCAATAAGGATATAGATAGAAGTAAGCAGAAGAATAGCGTTGGGTTGGAACGCTTATAATAAATACCGCCATTTATTTAGATCAAATGTTTCAATGAAAGCTAAGAAAAGACTCTGGAACATGTGCGTAGAACCAGTTATAAGCTACGGATCCCAGACGTGGATATTGACCGGTAATATAGTAAGAAAAATCAGAACCACACAGAGGAGAATGGAGAGATCAATGTTAAAAGTAAATAAGAGAGATAGGATAAAAAATACATGGATTAGACAGCAGACAGGCTTAGAAGATTTAGGAAAGGTAATAATGGAAAGAAAATGGAGTTGGGCAGGCCACATAGTTAGGAATAAAGATGACAGGTGGACAAAGGATATGATCGATTGGTACCCTAAAGATTTGAAAAGAAGTAGAGGAAGGCCAGGATTAAGGTGGATCAGGAAATGAGAAAATCATGTGATGGAGTAATGTGGCAGAGAATAGCTCATATGAGACTGAGTGGAGGAGAATGAACAAATATATTCTGAAGTATGGTTGTATCAATCCTAATTAACTGGTCAAAATAAATTAAATTTAATGTCTATAAGCGTAATATATATTTTTTAATTCTTCCTACTAATATTAGTATTAATTGTATTTATATTATTAATTGTATTTATATTTTTAATACTTTAGGAAAAGGAAACTAACCTATACTAACTTATTACTTATTCATAAATCTATAATGTGTGTCAACAATTCATGTCTAAACTCGCTAATATCAAATTATGTATATTATATAACTTTACTTTGTATATTATTTAGATCATTAATCTTAAACCAAAATAAAACTTATGGATTAAAAATCTGATAACAATATCATCAAATAATAATAAATTTTAAATAGTAATCAAATTAATTAATAGTAATAAAAATTTAATGGGTGTTAAGCTTTATTATTAATTAATAATTATAATTAATAACTAATAAAATTATTCTATGAATTGAATAAATGCATGCTAGTATTTTACTTATATGTATGTATGTATATGGGTATGGATGAGTATATATGTATATATGGGTGCATTTTTGTATAAATATGTGGCGTATGCAGATATATAGTATATATGTTGTGTGTATATGTGTATTTATGTGTATATGTATATATATATATATATATATATATATATATATATATATATATGTATATGTATGTGTGTGTATGTATGTATATGTGTGTATGTATGTGTGTGTATATGTATGTAATATATAGGTATGTGTGTGAGTGTATGTGTATATGCGTACATTGTATAAAATATTGTCTGCCTGTATAATAACGAATGCATGGTATATGTCTGTATGTTTATATAATTAAAAATTAAAATTATTTCAAACAAAATTTTGTTTCATATGGCAACTCAAGCCTCCCCTCTGAGGAGGGTATAACCACGGGATAATCCCGATTTGTAGTATTAAGTAATTTTTATAATGAATTTTTGGATATACTTTATAATATTTACTATAATAAATGGTTTATTTATTATATATATATATATATATATATATATATATATATATATATAATATATATATATATAATATATATATACACCTATACGTAATACTTATGTATTACGTATAGGTGTACAATTGCATCAATTTTTAACTGAATTATTTTGTTTACAAGTTTTTTCATTTTTTTTATAAAATATACACAAGTCATTTGATTAAAATTGAACTAATAGTGATAATGATATGAAACTTTGCACATATGTTAGTCCTATACATGGCTACATGTGTGCTAAACTTAAAATAATACTATTTATAGAAGGAGCACTACTGATAACACGAAAGCCGGTTCACTGGTGCAACTAAGTAATGCTGCCACCCTTACAATATACAATTTTCTAAAAAAAAAGTTGGCAATACTTCCGGTTGCTGAATTATTATGTTCTATTATTAATTAATGATTGATTATTCATAAAATACTTATATAAATATCGGTGCATTACAATATTTTATACATTTTAAATTGTAGTTTAACGTATTTATTAAAATTATATATAAAAAGTAGTCCTCGTCAACTAAATGTAGATTCTTGTATTCCGCCACCCTTTTGCCATCTAAGATCAGTTTTATTAAATACTCAGCAGGTGTTTTAAGTTATAATATTGTTCTTTACGATCTTTCTTCATTAATAGATATTTATTATGACATATTTAAAATAATGTTTTGTTGTCAGGTTGGCAGCATTACTTAGTTGCACCAGTCAACCGGCTTTCGTGTTATCAGTGGAATTACATTGTGTTTACGATCCTGTGCTCCTTCTATATATAGTATTATTCTAAGGTGCCGAATTTTAATCCGATCGCATCGTTTTACCACGTTTTGAAATTTTTGTTGAGTCATTATTGCAAGGTTATAAATAAAATAAAATGCCCGTTTCAGGGCCCATCAGGGTATTCACCCTGCGGGAACAACCTCAGGTGGGTTCCATCTACTTCACTCTGCCGAAATCATTTTAATACAAATACTATTCATAAAATCTTAGAGCATAGCTCGGGCTGTGAACTTCGGGCCGAAATCGAACGCCTTTACAATCACGGCCACGGAGGCAGTCATTGCAATGTAATAACGTCATAAAAAATTCTCTTCCGAATAGCACGAATACAGCGGTAGACTGATTTTCTTACAAAGTTTCAACTCTCTAGCTTGTATATAATAAGAGCTACGATGATAACACACACACACACACATACAGACAGACAACTTTGCAAAAACCCACTCAGGAGGCCTTAAAAACACCTGAAACGGATAATTCCGGTTTCATCCCGGTTTTGAATATTTCCTAACACAATACTTTTCCTATACACCTACGCTATAAATGAGGAAAAGTAAAAATATAACTAAAACAAATTCCAATTTATACTTATAAAGATAAACGTTTTCAAATATTTCATTCACTTTGTCTATAATTTCAACCCACTTTAATCGTATAACTTATAACTAACGACCTTCTAGTATTTCGCTACGAACTACGTACAACTTAAATTATTAAATGCAGACCTAGAATAACATATATTTTGTTACTAATAAAAAGTTAAATGTATTTGATAAAAATCATTAATTAATCCGTCGCAACAATTAATTCATGTTTAGCCAAAATAAGTTCTAAAGATGTTTATTATTTGACATATTTTTTTCGTACAAAGTTTTAATATTTAGTGGGAAGTATTGATTGATTGTAGATTAGCATAGCATTTATTGAACTTGCGTTCGGAGTAATTTATAACTAAATGACATTCCACGTTTTGAATGACTAAATATTTAAATTACTCTTGTAAGTGACGTCAATATAGCGTGCTTCACATTCTTTTGTTCGTTTTAACCGCACATTACACTTTTTAATAAAATAGGAATAAACTATCAGCTTAAAGTTCTATAGGAAAACAAAAAACTAAAAATTAATTAGCTATATATTTCATCAAACATTGTTGACATCTTCAGGCTTTAAACACAGACAAGACTTACATAACTGGTTGACTAGATTAAAACTTGACAAAATCACAAAAATACTAAAAACTAAATCAAAACTAACTACTAACACAGTCAAAAAAGAAATTATTTTATTATTTTATTATTTTGTTATTTGTCTTATTTTCTTTTTTGACTGTGTTAATTAATTATTAACTGTGATTTAGTTTTAGTATTTTTGTGATTTTGTCAAGTTTTAATCTAGTCAACCAGTTATGTAAGTCTTGTCTGTGTTTAAAGCCTGAAGATGTCAACAATGTTTGATGAAATATATAGCTAATTAATTTTTAGTTTTTTGTTTTCCTATAGAACTTTAAGCTGATAGTTTATTCCTATTTTATTAAAATGTGGGAGTTCTATACAATTAAAAGTCCTACAAAAGAGAAATTACTTGCACTTTACACTGTAAAATTGGTCATATTTACGTGGAGACTGAATGATTCTAGTAATTTTCTACTAAACAAAAATTATGTTTATGAACAATGTCTCAATACATTAAGTGAAACAAAATTAATTAATTTAAGAATTAAGTTTAATGGACTAAGAGAATTGTTAATTAGGAAAAGTAATAATAAAGACAGTCCGAGTTAGTCTAACAAAACTCTGTCTTCGTTAATACATTTCCTAAAAAATTAATTAATTTGCTACCAAAAACTAATTATTTTTAGTATTATATAATTAATTAATTATTTAAATTAATTTAAAATTATTAATTAATTATAAACTATTATTTTTATCTATTAAAAATAATACATTAATTAATTTGTTACCAAACACTGATCATTCTTATGTAAAACATTACAAAACAGAACGTGGAACTAAATATATAAATAAATTTGATGCCAAACACTGATCATTCTTATGTAAAACAATACAAAACAGAACGTGGAACTAGTAGTAGTAGTAACAAGGGTGGGGAGGCATAAGCCAGGCAAACAAGCCACGTCGGGCTCTTTTTGCCAACCCCGTACCAGACCAGCCACCCTGGACTACAGAGCCTCAAATCGGCTGGGGAATCTCCCAGATCTTTTGGCAAAGATAGAGACATCCCCCCACCGAAGGGTCCTAAGATCTTCCTCATGGAGGGTTCCCGATCCAAAGACTTGGAATCTTAACCGTCCATACGCCTCACACTCTCCTAAGTAATGGAAAGCTGAATCCTCCTCTTCCAGACACTTGGGGCAAATTGAGTTATTAGCCAAACCTAGTTTCTGAAGGTGATAATTAAAATGGTAGTGACCAGTTAAGATCCCAACCATCATACTTAATGAGTGGCGGTTAAGGCTCAGAAGCCATCTTAACTTGGCAGAGTCAGGATTTGCTATCATCATCTTAGCCTGCCGACAACCTTGAGTATTCTCCCACATTCTAACCAACTGGGTTTGCCTCCACCCTCTAAGGAGGTTCTTTACAAAACCATTGGAGAGTTCGAGAGCAGGTTCTGGTCCACAAAAAGGCTCTTCGGCGCCGTGCTTAGCTGCAATATCAGCTTGCTCGTTGCCATAGATGCCTGTGTGCCCAGGGACCCAGTATAATCTTACCTCTTTGCAAGATGCAAGTTCCTCTAATGACTTTATGCACTCTATTACTAAGGCTGAATTTGTTTTATACCCAGCCAAAGCTTTGAGGCTGCCTGGCTATCCGAGCAGATGCAGACAGCCTTCCCAGGGCTCCTGACCATTTCAGGAGTGGTCGCTACCTCGAGGATGGCGTATACCTCTGCCTGAAAAACTGTGGTCATGGATCCCAAAGGGAAGCTTTTAGTCAAGTTAAGCCTTTCAATGTAGAGACCAGCCCCAGCTTCCAGTCTCCAGTAGGGAGCCGTCAGTAAAGCAAATGATGCTGTCTGGGGGGAATTCTACATTACCCTCTTTCCATTCTTCCCTGGTAGGAAAGGTAATGGAATATCTCCTCTTAAAAGTCAATTTATCATCAATTCCTCTGCTAGAGGCAGAAGTAATTGGTAATTCCTTTATTAATAAATTTGCAATCCTTGAGTGTCCTTTAACCCCCGCTCGTGGCTCGTGCCATAGACCCGCAGAGCGTAACCTCAGGCAGGTCGCCATAGCCTGTGACTTAATCCAACTAGCGAGGGGAGGAAGACCTAGTAAGGTCTCAAGGGCAGCAAGGGGCAGTCCTTAAGCAACTAGTAATCGCAAGACAGACAAGTCTTTGGATCTTTGACAGCTTTTTAGCAGCAGATTCAAGCTCCACCCGCGGCCACCAGACAACAGATCCATAATGGATCCTTGGCCTGACTACCGCAGTATAGAGCCAGTGAACGACTTTGGGAGTAAATCCCCAGGTCCTTCCAACTGCGCGTCTAAGCTGCCAGAAAGTTGCCACTCCTTTATCAGTAACCTTTTCAATGTGGATTTCCAGCTAAGTTTAGGATCCAAGAAAATGCCCAAGAACTTAACTCTGTCCTTCTGCTGTAGATAACTTCCGAACAGTTGGGGGGCAATGAAACCTCTTAACTTAGTTTTCCTCGTGAACAACATTAACTCTGTCTTGGAAGGATTGATGGAGAGTCCCACTTCTCGGCACCATCCCTCCAATATAGAGGCTACCTCTTGCATAAGCTCGCAGACAGTTTTAAAGAAAGCGTCCTTTGATTAAGACAACACCGTCATCGGCATACGCTTGAACGTAAAAACCTCTGGCCGCTAGCTTCCTCAGAAGGCTGTCCATGACCAAACACCATAGCAATGGCGAAAGACAGCTGCCTTGGGGGCAGCCGCCAGTCACTTGAACCTCCGCACCTCCGTCACCAGAGGATACCTGTCTTTCCTCCAACAGGGAGATCACCCAGTTTGTGAGGGCCTTTGGGGACCCCCTCTCACTGAGAGCTTTGCATATAACCTTAATTCTTGCCCGATCAAAGGCACCCTCAACATCGAAGAAGAGAGCAAGGCAAAAATCTCCGGAGTCCAGAGATTTCTCAACCCTGCTAACCAGAGAGTGGAGTGCCGATTCAGTCGACTTGTGTCGTTGAAAGGCATGCTGGTTTGGATGAAGAGGGTGCCGGGAAAGAAGTTCCTCTCGGATATAATTATCCACAATCCTTTCAAGGCCCTTGCCTATAAATGAGGTGAGGCTAATGGGTCTATATGACTTGGCCTGGGTGTAATCCGTCTTCCCAGGCTTGGAATGAAGACCACCCTGGCCGCCTTCCACTCAGAGGGAACCTCACCCCATGCTACGCTAGCTCGGAATAATTTACTCAGAGAGGGGTAAATTACATCCATGCTCCGCTGAAGCACGATTGGAGGAATCCCATCAGGGCCTGCTGCCTTAAAGGCTTGAAATTGACTGAATGACCATTTTATGATACCATCAGTGATAACCTTATCAGCCAAGTTCCAATCAGGTACACAGGAAACCTCTGGAGTGGTTTCCTTATTGACCTGACCTTCACCCGGGAAGTGAACTTTAAGGAGATGACATAAGGATTCGTGTTCTCCTTTAGTCCATGTACCATCAGATCTCTTAAGAGATCCAAGCACTGCTCTCCTTCCTTCCTCACCAAGCAGTTTTGAAAGCCTGACAGCATCTGCCATGGAGGAAATTTCCTCACAATGACTTTGCCAGCTGGCTCTCTTGCTTTTCCTCACCTCTTTTTTAAACTTCCTTCTTGCTCCTCTGTAACTTTCCCAGCACAAAGGATCCATGGATCGAACAGCACGGTTTAGAGCCCTTCGCATCTTCCTCTGCAAACGAGAAAGATGGGGACTCCACCACCGTACCTTACGCACTGGTTCAGAAACTAAGGGGCTGTTTTCCTCATAAGTATTCCTCAGATTGTCAGAGAGAGCTTTGGCACCTTCCAGAAAATTCTGGCGGTCGCCATAGTCCCCAGGCATCTCCTCTGGAAGAGAGGACAGCTTTTCAGCAAAAGCCACCCAGTCAGTCTTCCTAGGATTGCGCTTAAGTAAGGGTTGCTCTGAATCAGCAGGCAAATCAAAAGCTATCATACGATGATCAGAAGTTGATATGTCCATAGTGACTCTCCAATCTTTGATATTTTGAGCCAATGCTCTGGATGCAACCGTTATGTCAATGACCTCCTTCCTTCTTCGATTGACAAAGGTCGCTTCCTTGCCACGGTTTAGCAGCTCTAAGCTTGTCCCTGAAAGGTACTCAAGTAATGAGTCCCCTCTCTGGTTACAGTCAGAGCTGCCCCACACGACGTGGTGAGCATTAGCATCACATCCTATAATCATATTTAAGTTATTTTCCTCAGCATAGCCAACCACTCTACACATCTCTCCCGAAGGAGGAGGGGCGGCGGAGTCATAAGGTAAGTATAAACTCGCCACCAGAATGTTAGGGTTGACCATTAGCCTTACATTCCAAGATAGCTGCAGTTGCATCCCTGGATCCAAACTCCGAGAGGTGAGAAAGTTTTAGATCCTTGGTTGCTACAATGCAGCTTCTTGGAATGTCATTCCTTGCATTAGATAAAATAGTTAAACCATATCTCCCAGACCTCTGACACTACCACGGTACACATAGGGCTTGAATGAGAACCACTGTAGAAGACCTCTTTGCTAAAAGGCGTACTAGTTCAGCAGTCGCCTCCTTGCTGTGGTGCAAATTAATTTGTTTAAAGTGCACCATCATGAGGTCTTTGGTCATCGGTCTGGGGAGTATCCTGCTCTGGGTTAGATTCGATGCCGTGCTCGATCGCGTCAGTTGGAGGGACTACATGAGTCCCATACCAATTGCGCGGCCGGTGAACGGGCAGCGAGATCAACCCAAAGTATAACCTCCATCCCGCTTCCTCTAGATGGTGTAAATCCTCTGTCCTGGCCAATAGGAAACGTGCCAATTTCCAGGTCTTCCCTCAACAGCCCCTGAGGTCCAGTAGCGTATACCTGGAACCGTGGATCGATTCCGATGGTATAAGCGACAGAGAGTAGCTTCAGTGTTCGGCCGCTGCACATCCCGTAGCCAGAAGGCCACTCTAAAGGGCCGAGGGGCTTCAGAACGAAGCATCACTCTAAAACCACGTGGAACTAAATATATAAATAAATTTGATGCCAAACACTGATCATTCTTATGTAAAACAATACAAAACAGAACGTGGAACTAAATATATACATTATAAAGATGCTAAACACTGATCATTCTTATGTAAAACATCACAAAACAGAACGTGGAACTAAATATATAAATAAATTTGATGCCAAACACTGATCATTTTTATGTAAAACATTACAAAACAGAACGTGGAACTAAATATATAAATAAATTTATGCCAAACACTGATCATTTTTATGTAAAACATTACAAAACAGAACGTGGAACTAAATATATAAATAATTTGATAACACTGAATTTTTGATTTGAACCTGAAACACTGATCATTTTTATGTAAAACATTACAAAACAGAACGTGGAACTAAATATATAAATAAATTTGATGCCAAACACTGTTCATTTTTATGTAAAACATTACAAAACAGAACGTGGAACTAAATATATAAATAAATTTGATGCCAAACACTGATCATTTTTATGTAAAACATTACAAAACAGAACGTGGAACTAAATATATATATAAATTTGATGCCAAACACTGATCATTTTTATGCAAAACATCACAAAACAGAACGTGGAACTAAATATATAAATAAATTTGATGCCAAACACTGATCATTTTATGTAAAACATTACAAAACAGAACGTGGAACTAAATATATAAATAAATTTGATGCCAAACACTGATCATTTTTATGTAAAACATTACAAAACAGAACGTGGAACTAAATATATAAATTAATTTGATGCCGAACACTAATCATTTTATGTAAAACATTACAAAACAGAACGTGGAACTAAATATATAAATAAATTTGATGCCAAACACTGATCATTTTTATGTAAAACATTACAAACAGAACGTGGAACTAAATATATAAAAATAAATTTGTGCCAAACACTGATCATTTTATGTAAAACATTACAAAACAACGTGGAACTAAATATATAAATAAATTTGATGCCAAACACTGATCATTTTATGTAAAACATTACAAAACAGAACGTGGAACTAAATATAAATAAAATAAATTTGATGCCAAACACTGTTCATTTTTATGTAAAACATCGAACAAAATAAATTAATTTATTTGTGACCAAACATTAATTATCAACTCTACAATACGTTATGTGGAACCAAATTAATTAATTAACAAACATTGACTATACTGATATATAAACCCTTAATACACAACGTAGAAAAATAATCAAATCATTCGCAACCAACCAAAAACACAAAAATGCAACGAAATAAAAATACATATAAAGTGGATACATTTACCTTTGATATACTCTTGTGTAAACCTAATAACAGTGGATGAAAAAAGTTACAAAAATTTGATTTTTCCGGCGATTTTTTCTCTCGCTCTCTCAACAAGAATTGTAAGGTAGAAATAAAAATTGAACCTTTTACATCTCGAGTAATTGTGTTATTAGGCTAAACCTAATTTTGTTAGGGTTTTGAAATTTTTTAGGCATAAAATCATGTTATAATTTCGTTTGCGACGGGATAAAAAAAAGTATCTGAACGAATTATATATTGAAAGGAACAAAACCAAAATATATAATATTTTAATTATGTAATATATTTAATTTTTTTAATATTATTTATCTAGTCTTAGATTTTTTATTTATCTAGATTTAGATTTTTTAAATATATTATTTATATAGTTTTACATATACTAAAATGAAGCGAGCGTGGTCAGTGCCTGGACGGGTGACCACTGGGAATAAAAATGAAGCGTATGTATTTACTATTAGAGGACGAGCGAAGCAAGTCCTATGTAGGGAAGATGAGCACAGCGAATCCGAAAAACACATATTGTTATGATATTTAAGTTATTACCCACTTTTCATTTTCTATGATCATTTTCATTTTGGGATTTTTGTTCCTAGACGTTTCTATGAGACACGATTCCTTTCGAACAATTTCTCGGATCGAAATGAAACTTGGTACAAAAATCAACCTTGTTAATGTCCAGAACCCTATTGTTTATTAAACATGCGTGACGTTTAATATTAGGCTTTTCTAAAACTTTTTTAGTTAATCTGATGTTGGAAATTTGGAAGTATATAACGTTATGTTTTATATGTCAATCAATATTACCGGGATTAAATCTGATAATTAAAAATTTAATATTTAATTAAATTTTTGATTGACATAATATAATATTATGTCATATAATATTAATATTGATATTGATTGACATATAAAACATAATGTTATATACTTCCAAATTTCCAACATCAGATTAACAAAAAAAAACGTTTAGAAAAGCCTATTATTTGCAATAACTTTAAACACTTCAAAGAAAATTCACAAGGAAAAATAAAAAAAAGAACTTCAACAAAGAAAAATGAGGAAGAAAGAAGATGAAGTTTTAAATATAAAGTAGAGCAGTTTTAAAAGCTTAGAATTTAATCAACTTCAAAGGAAACTTTAAAGGTTAAAAATTATAGGCGAAAAGTTGTTAATTAATTTAATTCTTTTGATTTAATTATTGATTTTTTTTATTTCGGAATATTTTTTAACTTAGAGATATGGATTGAAGTAACAAGTTTAGATTTTTATGAGAATATTACTTGAGATTTGATCATTAAATATTATCAAAGGTGAGACTGGTTTCGAAAGTTTAGGTGTTTAAAGTTTAGATGTAAAAAAGGTAGAAGATAAAAGTTTAGATGTCGAGAAGATTATAGATGTAAAAATTTAGATATCAAGAAGGTTAGATGTTAAAAAGTTTTGATAACAAGAAGATTAGATTTTAAAAAGTTTAGATGTCAAGAAAATTAGATGTTAAAAAGATTAGATGTCAAGAAGATTAGATGAAAAGTTTGGATGTCAAGAAGATGTTAAAAATATTAGATGTTAAAAAGGTTTAGATGTCATGAAGATTAGATGTTAAAAAGTTTGGATGTCAAGAACTAGATGTTAAAAATATTAGATTTAAAAAGTTTAGATGTCATGAAGATTAGATGTTAAAAAGATTGGATGTCAAGAAGACTAGATGTTAAAAATATTAGATGTTAAAAGTTTAGATGTCAAAAGATTAGATGCTAAAAAGTTTAGATACTACACACACATACACCCACCCACATACACACACACACAAATGCATACAGACAAGCTTGAGAAAAACACTTCGGAGGTTTTGAAAACACCTAAAACGGATAATTTATGTCAAATAATTATTTAGTTGGTTTTTTACTTGGTTTCAATTGTTTAGGGCATACGCAATACTTCGCCTACGGTATAAATTATAAAAAGAAAAAACCAAAAGAATTTGAAATCGCAAGTTCGATAATAACCATTGCACATACAGACAATAGACGGTAGATATATATCTATCTATCTATCTATCTAAAATATATCATATCTATATTACTTTTAAGGGAGTCACCCGTGTGTAGTGGTTAAGGTACGCGGCCAAACACACAGAATGAATGGACTTAAACTTCGTTAAGTTTAAATTAACGAGTTAATTTAGGCCCGTATTCAAAGACGTTTTCCTAACATTCTCCTAACACCTAACTTTTTCCTAACATTTTCCTAACACCTAACTTTTTCCTAACATTTTCCTAACTCCTAACACTCACCTTAGGTTTAGGTAAGGGAAATTTTTAAGCCACGAAATTTAAATGATCGTTCCCGTGTTATAAAAGTCATTTAGAGGCTTCGCATGATTTTTTTAGTAAGAACCTAAGGTAGTTAAGTCAAAAAGTGATACCATTGTAAATAACGTAATATATCGCAAAATATCAATGTTATTAACTTATTACCTGGATTTACGACACACTTTGTCGTATTAATAACTATCTACATAAATTTACATAATATACGTTACTGTTAATCCACTTACCTTACTATTAGGGAGTTTACCCTGAAATTCTTTTAACACAATCAGATTTTTTATTTTCTATGGTCTGTTTGTGGCGGGCTATCGATTCAAAGAGGAAATTGAGTTGTCCGGTGTGAATAATTCAGCCATATTTATACCAAAAAAATTTTACACAAACAAAAATGAATTTGATGACAAAATACGAAAAACAAAATTGTGTAAATGATTTAGCAAAATGAAAACAGTGTTGCACTGATTAACAGGTCTTCATTTAGACACCTTTGGATTCGTACAACCTGTCCACGTTCAAACTTGAAACGCTTGATACTGCTTTATTTATGAAAGCTGTTACAATAATTGAACATTGTATTTGTATTAACTCTACTGTTTACTGAAAACATATGTAAATAAAGTTTCTAATATATTTAACATTCGCCAAAGCAAGGCCGCATTGTTTATGACAAAGTGTGTCGTAAATCCAGGTAATAAGTTAATAACATTGATATTTTGCGATATATTACGTTACTTACAATGGTATCACTTTTTGACTTAACTACCTTAGGTTCTTACTAAAAAAATCATGCGAAGCCTCTAAAAGACTTTTAAAACACGATAGGAGAATGTTAGAAAAATGTTAGGAGAATGTTAGGAGTAAGGAAAATGTTAGGGGAAGTTAGGAAAATGTTAGGAAATGTTAAGGAAAATTAGGGAATGTTAGGAAAATGTTAGGAAACGTCTTTGAATACGGGCCTTAGTCATGGGTTCAATCCAGCACGGGCCTCTGGGATTTTTATGAGAGGGATAAAAATTCTGTGTACTACGTCCTTCAGAAGGGACGTAAAGCGGTGTCTCGAGCCTGTGCGTTGTCAGGTACTCGTTATAATACTAAAGTGTGTCTGCCTTGTAGTTTAAAGTGTATGGAGGTTTGGTTTAACAGCGAGGGCAAGTGTTGTTCCTAGTTTTCATTAGACTATAATAGTCCGTAAAAATATGTATGATTGCTTGAAACAAGCATGAGATGAACCATAGAAATCCACGGCTCTTCTGTCTAGATTAGATGAAATATACCTATACTTGAAATTAAAAAGAGTAGAACACTATCTTATGGAGCTAGCAAAAAGGGCCCAACAACGTGGCCTACTTGCCTGGTAATTACTACCACTCCCCCATATTACTACTACATATCACTTTTAAAGAAAATGGGCTTTAGTATTAAGATATAGTGCAGTATTTCTTGAAAAATAGTTCTCAAGAAATGG
>JACMZG010000032.1:1024646-1054646 GCA_018340805.1 Microvelia longipes | reverse complement strand
ACGTATACAACTCATTTAATAAAAATTAAACTAATGCTGATAATAAGATGAAACTTAGTACATATAATAGGCTTTAACGTAGTCACATGCTTACTAAATTTCAATCCGATCGCTGCTTTTTTCCACGTTTTATGATTTTTCGACATTTTCGCTGAGTCATTATTGCTGGTTAACGACTTCATACAAAAAGTTTTTTCCAGATTGTACAATACAGCGGCAGACTGATTTTGTACAAAATTTCAACTCTCTAGCATGAACAAAGAGACTAAAACTATAGTCTATATAGTTTTAGTCTCTTTGAGCATGAATGAACTGGCGCTACGATGATAACAGACACAACACAACCACACACACACACACACACAATACATATATATATTATATATATATTATATAACATACAGACAGAAAACTTTGAGAAATCTACTCAGGAGGCCTTAAAAACGCCTGAAACGGATAATTCCGGTTTCATCCCGGTTTCGGGTTTTTTTGCAAACACAATACTTTTCCTATATACCTACGGTATAAATGAGGAAAAGTAAAAACCAATAAATCTAAATTAGCTTTATTGACATAATGACCCGGGATTTGAAATTGATAACACCTCAACGTTGAATTGCCTTGACCAATATATAGTTGGTTTTGTTTGACGTGGGGACAATAGGAACAATATAAATAAAATAGTTACACATGTATACCAAATTTCAACTTCCTAGCTATTGTAGTTCTTAAGATGTGAAATCGGACAGACAGATGCTCGACAGAAAGTATAAGGGTTTCGAAGATGATCTTCGAAACCCTAATAATCGGGTACGAAACACTTTGAAACTGTTCTCACATAATTGTATTTACTTCTCTCACATTTATCTCTATCAAAACCTTTTGAAAGTTTTTGGAGAAAAAGTTCCTATAATTTAAATAGCAGTAGGCCTTTTGACTCGTTTTGCTCGAACTGTAACAGTAACAAAATCCGTTTTAAACTGCGTAGGCTTCCGCGGTTATTGTCATGAAGATTTAGGTCTTCCGGTGGTGACCGCGTCAATGTAGATGAACACAATGCTCTACAAAACTGAACAGTTCAGTTTTGTAGAGCATTGTGTTTCCATCCATGATGTCCTACATCCCTGAAGATGCCTACTACAGTGGAAGCAAAACGTCGGATTCTTCATCTACATTGACGCAGTCACCACCGGAAGACCTAAATCTTCAAAATCCGTTTTTTTCATATGGATGTAATGTTGGTGCACCTTAAAAATTTCCCAGTATAGCTCCATAAAGTCCAAAAGCCATTTTCCAGGCCTGAAAAATGTGACTCATTTTGTACTACTTGAAACCAAATATATCTGAAAATACACCTTAAATTATGAAGAAACAACCATAGTCTGCCTATCCAGAGTGGAGCTCTTCATATGATTGCACATGCTCAATATTTTATGAAATCGCACCAATTTCAGTTTTCTTGAAATAAGTGGTTCCCTGTAGATCGAGTGCAAAACATAAATAGAATTTGTTAAAGGTGATAAAATTTTCTATAAAACGAGTGTTTAGTCATCAAAATCAGATGGCTGCAACCAAAGTTATGGCTCTTTCAAATGCACTAAAATGGTTCATTTGTGCAGTCAGCAAATTTCTTTGGAAAAATATTGGTTTTTTGTGTATTTTTTTGGCCATTTAACAAATATCTTAAGTTTAGTAGTAGTTCTGACAAAAAAACACTCATTTTATGGGAAATTTTATCAGCTTTAAAATAAGTTCTCTTAATTTTTTGCACACGACCTACAGGGACAGTAGGTTACAGTTTCATGTAACCACTTATTATAAGAAAACTGAAATTTTTGCTATTTTCTAATATTTTGAGCGAGCGCATTCATATAAAGGGGCTCCACTCTGAATAGACTATGCTTTTCCTTCATAATTTAAGGTGTATTTTCAGAAAAATTAAGTTTGAAGTAGTACAAAATGAGTCACATTTTTTAGGCCTGGCTCTTAGACTATTATTCCAATCAACTCATTAGTCTATATAAGGAAAAATGAGTTGTGGAGTTTCAAGTAATGAAATAAAACAGAGTCTCTCCACTAATGATATATATTTGACATAGCCAGCTTTCAATCTTAACAGATCATCATCAGTGCCGGCGAGCAGCGAAGAAAAGAGTTAGGAGACAGCGGTTACAGTTTTGTCTAGAGGTTTGTAGCTGACTCTAGACAAAACTGTAACCACTGTCTCCTAACTCTTTTCTTCGTTGCTCGCGGCACTGATGATGATCTGTTAAGATTGCAAGCTAGCTATGTCTAATATATATCATTAGTCTATGTTTTGTCAAATTTCCTACAAACATAAAAGCCTAACATTTTTCGGCATAAACGAATTACAGCGTTCGTTTATTGATCAGTTACTGTTCTCAAATACTCGAGCTAGAAATGAAAATTCGCGTGGCAACCACTCCGACCTTGACAAGGTTTGAAATAATTTTTTATACATCACGAATACATTTTCTGCCAAAACACTCACAAATATATGTGTCAAATGTAATATAAAAATATTTATAAAACAGAATAGATTAATATAAAAATACAACTGGTGTTAAGATAGCACCAATCAAATACTCACAGTGACTTCGACTTTACGTTTTTAGGATTTTAATGTTTTATCAAATGGTTTAAGTTGAGTTTTAAAGTCACTTTATTGTTCGACATAGTTTGTTTTTAGAATCACTACAATAGATTATTTTTACCCGGGAGTCAAAACAGTGTTACGCCATTTAAAATATTTTAACTGAAAAAAAAAATAATTAAAAAGGTAGACAAGTTATATTTTTAAATATGATTCGTAAAATAAAACACGTCGTTTGTCGCTCCAACTTATTTTTGGCAAACCGTTGGGATTATTTGATTTGAGTTGAGAAAAAAAAGACATTTGTTTTGAAAAGCTATCGTCCTACTAAGTTAATGATTAGCAGGATCGTTCGCTACCCGGCGTTTCATTTCCATTGTAGGAGTCATCTTCAGGGATGCAGGACATCATAGATAAACAACCAATGTTCTACAAAACTGAATTGATTCATAATTGAATAAAACACAAAAGTCTCTCCACATAACGTTTAGCCGGCTTTCCTTTCTATCTCTCGATCATCATCAGTGCCGGTATGGAAAAATAGTAGAGGATTTAATCAAACCCTTTAGATAGAGTCATATAGCGGACTATATGAGTACTATATAGGACTCTATGAGAACTATATGTTATTCATATAACGTCGTGTATTCGTGATTCAAAGTCCATAGCAGCGCCACTTTAGAATATTACTACATATATAAATAGAGCATAACTAATAACAGAAAAGCCTGTTTACTGGTGGTCTTAAGTAATGCTGCCACCCTAATAATATATAGTTTTCTCAAAACAAAGTTGGCAATACTTCCGGTAGCTAAATTATTATGTTCTATTATGAATTAATGATCGATATTTCGTTTCATTTTACTTATTGATAATTTATTTTACTTTTGAATTATTCTAATTTGCACAAGCTATCAAAATTTCTCTTTGCATCAAATTGTTTAAATTAGTTGTGAAATGTATTTAAATTAACTGATAAGAAGGTATTTTCCAACCATTGTGCTTTATTTCTTTTTATATTTAATATTAAACAAATATTTTAATCACATTTTAATTTAAAACCAAGTTTTATATTTTCAAAGAAAAAATGAGGTTATAAGGTTGTCATAAGTCATGGAGGGGGGAATGGAGAGAGGGGGACTTTTTAGATGGGGGGATCACTATATATTATATATTATATATTATATATATATATTATATATGTATTATATATATATATATATATATATATTATATAATATATATATATTATATATATATATATATATATATATATATATTATATATATATATATATATATATTATATATATTAATATTATATATATATATATATATATATTATATATATATATATATATATATTATATATATATATATATATAATATATAATATATATATATATATATATATATTATAATAGTATGTATGTATGTACAAGATTTTTGTTTCCAAGACATTACTATGGGACCCGATAACTTTTAAATCAAACAAAATCTCGGATCGAAATGAAACTCGGTACACAAAAATCAATATTGTAAATGTTCCGAACTCTATAGGTTATGGAAATATGTGTGACGTTATTAACTTACAAAAATGACCCTAAAACATTTAAAAAAAATCACAAATATTATATAGTGTTTAGATTAGGCTAACACATACTACTATGTATAGTTTACAAACATACGAAGTTCCATTTTATTATTAGTATTATTAGTGTGAGGTTTTTATTGGGAATAGTTGTAGAGTGTAATCTACAACCATAAAACACGAAACTTATAACAAATTGCTAACCCATAAAAATCTCTACACATCCCTTCCCCAAGCTGTCTAATATACAATTCAAATCCAACCTCCTTAAAGCCGCTGAAATCTGATAAATAATAAAAGGGTATAATAGTAGATAATATACCAATCTGTTGAGTAATAGAACATGATAACAAGATAGAATCAAAATTATTGATATTTGTATAAGAGATATATGTCAATTAATATAATTAGTTCTGTTAATTGCATTCTAAATTAAAATATATATTTGTAAAGAATTTCGAATGAAAATTTAGAAAATATGATAAAGTTTATAATTTAATTTTTAAGTTATAATCTACATATTTACAGTAGTTTCAAAGTATGAGTTATAAAAGTTTAGGAAATCGATTCAACCTGTAATGTTTAACAGGAGGGGGGGGGTTGTCGTGATTTTCAGTGATTGACCCCCTCCTCCCCCACTATGATTGCTCCCTCTACTTCTCTGATTATCCTCCCACATTACCCTTTAACATGGGTCAGTCAAAGGGTGAGGTTGAATATGCAATGAAAGAACATTTATTAAAGTTGCAGCTATATTAGGGACAAATTTTAATAAACTAACATTAATTTCGTTTTATTACCGACTATTTAGCAAAATCATCATAATTTAGTTTATTTGTTTAATATCGTCCTAATCTATTTTAATTTTTAATAACTACAATCGAGATATTCTAAGTTAATTATATATTTTAGAATTTTTTTGTTTCTCCTCCTCGTAGATATAAAAGTATTGTGTTCGTAAAAAAAATCTGATGTTGGTTTTAGAAGTTTTTAAGACCTCTTGAGTTATATCTATCATTCCTTGGATTCCTGATAAGGATTTTCCATACAACAAAGTGTATGGGCTTTTTTTCAGAATTTTCCATCACAAAACATTTGGACTAGTCAAACTGTACATGCTTGAAACGCATGCTTGTAATCATCATGTTAACTGCGCAGTTAATTTGACTGTGCAAGTCTTAAACTTAGATGCATACTTACCTTCCAACAAAAGGTTTCCTATTGCAGGTTAAAAACAGATAGTGAAAAGTTTACTTTATTTTGCATGATACTACCTCATGTCTTAATATTCTTATTAAAATAATAAAAGTTACTTAATAGTTATTTATGCACCAAGGAGTAAAGAATGTTATTATTTCCTTGAACAGTTTGTTGGTTGCTAAGGCGTAAGCCGAGTGAAAGAAAACAATCAACTTCCGTGGTGAAGCCGAGAGATTTATGTGTTTGACTCCCGAGGCAAAGCCGAGGAAGTTATGACTATAAACACCCGAGGAGAAGCCGAGAAAGGTAATTGCGAGAAGAAAAATAGGTGCATTTTAAGAGTAAAATGCACCTTAAGAGCATTTTACTCTTAAGGTGCATACAGGATTTTATCTCCAGACATTAACGTCATTTAGTTATTGTTATCTTCTTATTTTCACACGTTTTGTTGTGTTGTATTCATATTTATTTTGGTTCGGATCCCCCTCATAAATTTTAGAGTGCTGCCCCCCCCACCCAAAAAACAAATTATGACATTTTTTATTGCTTAAAATAACAGTTTTTTTATTTAAAACGAATTTTGAGCTAATAAAAAAATATTTTGGTCGGGTCCCCCCTATAAATTTAGGGAGTGATGTCCATAAAAAAAACAATTTTTCTATTGCTCCAAACAACAACTCTTGACCTCAAACAGATTTTTAGCCAATTCATTTTTTTTGTCGGGCCTCCCTTATAAATTTTGGGGGTTCCACCGCAAAAGTCTTACAAAAAATTATCGGTTCCCTATATAAATTCAGAATATACCACTCCCATGAAAAATCGATATAATTTGCCCTAATATTAGAAAACACTTTTTCTCCATTGGGAGTGAAAAGTAACTTTTTCTCCCTTGGGAGTGAAAAGTGCTTCTTTACTTCCTAAAATCTAGTCAATAAACTTCACATTATACACCGTCTGGAGATAAAAGTTTCATTTGCTCTAAACTGTCAATATAATATACATTAAACTCGTCTTTTCCTAGTTACATAACCTGCGTTTTGCGTCATTAGCTATAACCATGCTAGGGAAGGTATGTTTGCTCCTATTTCTCTACCTTATGCGACGTTCATGGTGTCAGTGAAGTTTTGCGTCATACCACCCATATTATCTCAGCTTCGTGTGTGGAGCTATCACGACAAAATTGGTATTAACGCCCACTAAGTTGACCACTGGAACTTTAAATACCTAAGCTTTTGGTGATCGTAAGGCAAGTATGATAATTTAATTATGACAATGTGTTTTTTACGGTAACATTACTTAAATCTTACAATACCTGTTCATATTTTTACATACAAACAAGTAATACTTACTTCAAAATAATCGCAACTGACAAGACAGAAAAAGAAAAATTAAATAAAATGTATAATTCAGAATAATCTATTAATCATAATGTAATTTATTAATTTATAACGATTGATTAAATAATTGGCTGTGTCACGACGACAATTAAGTCGAAAACCTAATAATTATTGACTTGATTAAATTTCTGATGGTTATTGATAACCACAAACTAATTATTTAATAATAGTTTTATATTCCAAACAAAATGTAATCATCCGGAAAACACGTATTTATTGTAAAGCAAACCAGCAATTATAGTCTAAAAGCAAAGCGACACTAGGATCTTGTCCAGTGACACTCATAGGCAAATCGGTAGGCCTGTATATATCAGCTCATATCAACACAGTACATAAACATACGTAAATTTAGTATGTAGATATCATATCAAACTAGTAATAAAATAATGGTACTTATAATCTAGAGCAGGCATAACGTAGAATTTAGTCCATAAATGTAGGATATCATATCAACACGTGGTTGTAGTAATAAAAAACTGGTACTTATAATCTAAGAGGCAGGCATAACGTAGATTAGTCCATAAATGTAGATATCATATCAACACGTGTTATAGTAAAAACTAACTGGCTCTCATAGTCTTGCAGGCATACAGTAGAATTAATCCATAAATGTAGGAATCATATCAGGTGGTTATAGTTATAAACTAACTGTCACTCATAATCTAAGAGGCAGGCATACAGTAGAATTTAATCCATAAATGTAGGATATCATATCAGCACGTAGTATAGTTATAAACTAACTGGTCACTCATAATCTAAGAGGCAGGGCATACAGTAGAATTTAATCCATAAATTAGGATATCATATCAACAGTTAAACTAACTGTCATTCATAATCTAGAGGCAGGCATACAGTAGATTTATCCATAAATGTGGATATTCATAAGACGTAGTTATAGTTATAAACTAACTGTCACTCATAATCTAAGAGGCAGGCATACAGTAAAATTTAGTCCATAAATGTAGGATATCATATCAAGACGTGGTTATAGTTATAAACAAGCTGGCTCTCACAGTCTAAGATGCAGGCATACAGTAGAATTTATTCCAGGAATGTAGGAAATCATATCAACACGTGGTTATAGTAATAAACTAACTAACACTCATAGTCTAGGCATATTAGAATTTATTCCATAATGTAGGATATCATAACAACAGGCTATATAATCTAAAAGCAGGCATACAGTAGAATTTATTCCAGGAATGTAGGATATCATAACAACACGTGGTTATAGTAATAAACTAACTGTCACTTATATCTAAGAGGAGGCATACAGTAGAATTTATTCAGGAATGTAGGATATCATAACAACACGTGGTTATGTATAAACTAACTGTCACTATAATCTAAAGGCAGGCATACAGTAGATTTATTCCAGGAATGTAGGATAATTCAACACGTGGTTTAGTAATAAAGCAACTGTCACTAATAATCTAAGAAGCAGGCATTCAGTAGAATTAATATTGTATTCGTAGTAATTCGATCACAATTAGGTAAACAGATTTACAAGAAATATATTAATAAATGTAAAAGAATATTCTGATCATGACAATGATACGATGTCAGATCGTTACACACTCAACAAATCAGATAAACATATAATATACAAGAGTCATATTGAAAATCCAGAAGAATATTGTGATCATAGTAATTATAGGATAACGGCTAGGTAAAAAGATTTATAAGAATCATATAAAAAAATTAATTGTAATCCCACTATAGTACGATACACGGCTAAAATCAGTTGACAGCGCGGTAAAACTGTGTTGAGGAACTATTAAGTTTCATCAATTAAGTTTTTGTTTCACTATTAAGTTTGTAGAACTTCCACATTATTGCACTAATAGTATAAATTATAGGTTTTAGTTCTACAAATATTAGAGAGACGCAATTATTTATTAATAAATTGCGATATATATTTCGACTAGCTCTGTAGTCATCTTCAGGTATTATCACGAAATGTTTTTAAGTTTAACCTAGCATCAATAACAACACACTAAAACCTAAAATTGGCCAGAATTGAAATTGAGGGCGTGATTTAACATCCAGGACTAACCTCATTGGCTCCCTCGCATTTTTTGTACCACGCCATCAACTGATTTTAGCGGTGTGTCGTATTATAATAATAAGAAAATGATTATAAATTATGATATTGCGTTCGAAGATAAATAATTATAGATCTTTTAAAGAGCCTTTTTAACCTGACTAAGCCATTACGAAATTATCTGCATTCTAAGCCTAAAGGGCGCAAGTGCTAAAAGAAACATCAAAGAATAGGCTTCGGTAAAAAACTAAACAACTTCATTAAAATTTTTCCCAAATGGGGTAAAGAACTTCTGACGATACATTCTAATTGGACTTTATGTGGTTGGATCCCCAGTCATTGAAAACAAAATAAAGAACCAACCAAGAGTCATTTAAGGCGTTAGAATCTAGGTGATACCTTTATCGTTGAATTTGAGGTAACTAATTTTTGAGTCACCTAGAACTATCATAGTTTCTCTTAAAAGGGTCAAAGATAGCCTTAATGATGGATCTAAATGGAAACACCTTAGTCGTTGAGTTGTAAAAGACTCTAATTTCTGAGTCCCCTTGAATTTGACTATCTCAAAAATGTCAAAGAGAGCCTCAACGATGGATCTAAATGGAGATACCTTAGTCGTTGAGTTATAAGAGACTCTAATTTCTGAGTCCCCTTGAATTTGACTATCTCAAAAATGTCAAAGAGAGCCTCAACCATGGATCTAAATAGAAACATCTTAGTCGTTGAGTAGTAAGAGACTCTAATTTCTGAGTTCCCTAGAATTTAACTATCTCAAAAATGTCAAAGAGAGCCTCAACGATGGATCTAAATGGAGATACCTTAGTCGTTGAGTTATAAGAGACTCTAATTTTCTGATCCCCTAGAATTTAACTATCTCAAAAAGGCCAAAGAGAGCCTCAACGATGGATCTAAATGGAGATACCTTAGTCGTTGAGTTATAAGAGACTCTAATTTCTGAGTCCCCTAGAATTTGACTATCTCAAAAATGTCAAAGAGAGCCTCAACATGGATCTAATAGAAATATCTTAGTCGTTGAGTTGTAAGAGACTCTAATTTCTGAGTCCCCTAGAATTTAACTATCTCAAAAAGGCCAAAGAGAGCCTCAACGATGGATCTAAATGGAGATACCTTAATCGTGAGGTCTAGGTGACTCTAATTTCCGACTCATCAAGGACTTTATATGCAATTCAATATTTTTAAAGATAACTTTAACGATTGATGTAAATTTAGTAGTGCATTTAAAGTTATGTTTTATTCTGATAGGCAATATTTGACATTAAATCCTCATAAAGTACCAATAAATTTGTATAATGGTTACCCACGAACGCAATATCTCTTGTTTTAGCGGCTCTCCTTTGGGAAAAATTCGCTAATATCGAGTTTTAAAAATAAGAGGTACAACAATTGTTTTTCAATAAAAAGCCAAAGATTAGCCGGGAGGACTAAGAAGATGTTTTGAATGATGACCATAATTCCAAATGATCATCATTTTTTTAATGATGTTTTTGTGTTTAACTAAGAAAACTTTCGTAGATCAAGAAAACTTACTTCCGTAGATTACGCAATTTTTTTCCATACATGACGCAAATTTGTTTTCGTAGATTATGCGAATTTTGGTTTTTCTTTTATTTACAAAGAGTATACTTTCATTTGCTCACGGCTGGAAAATGAAGCATTTACTAAACCAATTTTGGGTAGCAGGTTAGACAAGAACTACAGCAATTTAGCCAAGGCAGTTGCAGGTAGAAATGTCTTGTACCATTACTAGTCTGATATTAATTATATTTGTAAACAACATTAGTTAATAATTTATTTTCGGTAAGGAGTCTTAATTTTGGGGAAACAATTAAAGTAGATTTAGGTAGACCACCAGTGTTTAGTAGAGTCTACTTTTTCCTCGAAATCCGTTTCAGGCCAAAGAAGTTATTTGGCTCAGTAAAACTAAATAATATTTTTTGTAGGGTCGGGGGTTTCGAAAATTTGTGAACGGTGGTCGGACCAAAAATAAAATTGCTAAAATTATATTTCTGAATATAAAAAAAAAATCATTAGTTTACCATCCAGACTAATCTTCACCTTTATAATAATTATAAATATCGAGCTAACGGTAACTCTGAACATGCTTAGACGAATTCATACTTTAGGAGGAGGTAAGTTCCTAATTTCCCAATTTTTTTTACTTTATAATCAATAACTTTGAAACTCTACGCCCTTCGACATTTAGAACTGACAAAGATTTAAAGCAATATCATGTCAAAGATACCGTAAGCCAAAAAAATACCTGTATATGCATATATATATATATATATGCATATATATATATATATATATATATATATATATATATATATATATATATATTATATATATATATATATATATATATATATATATATATATATATATATATATATTATATATATATATATATATATATATATATATATTCATGTATACACGTATACACACATGGTTAAACAGAAAATACTAATCGTATTTAATGAAAGATTAAAACAATAAGAGTAACTCACAGAGGGTGAAAATATGGCTGTTATATTTGGTTGAGGAATAATTCATGAGCGTTTTTTTCAAATTTAAAAATGCACGCAGAATTAAAATGCATTGGCAAAATGTTTTATGTTGTTTTGAAAGAGAATGTTTTGCTCTACAAGATAGTTGTTTTGATTGTAATTTGTTTTATTTTTGTGTATTTTCAGATCATTAAAATGGAATGTCAAGTGGACAAAACTGAGCATTTTCGACACCATTTGCTTTTTGCGTTTAATCGAGGTGTTAAGGCCGCCGAAGCTGTTCGTGATATTTGTGCTTGTATGGAGAAGGAGCAATGTCTGAAAGTACCGCCTGCCGTTGGTTTTCGTGCTTCAAAAATGGGAATTTTGACCTCAAGGACGGATCACACACCGGTTTGACGAAGAGCGATTGAATCATCTTCTTCACGAAAATCCACGTCAAACGACCGGCGCCGAGTTTCTGAACCTTGCCCATTAAGTGAAGGTGGTTCGCCACAATTTTTTTATCACAATCCATCTGCTGCGCCAATTCTCTGGTCGTTTGACGTGGATTTTCGTGAAGAAGATGATTCAATAGCTTTTCGTCGAACTCATTTGGTCAACCGGTGTGTGATCCGTCCTTGAGGTCAAAATTCCCATTTTTGAAGCACGAAAACCAACGGCAGGCGGTACTTTCAGACATTGCTCCTTCTCCATACAAAGCACAAATATCACGAACAGCTTCGGCGGCCTTAACACCTCGATTAAATGCAAAAGGCAAATGGTGTCGAAAATGCTCAATTTTGTCCACTTGACATTCCATTTTAATGATCTGAAAATACACAAAAATAAAACAAAATTACAAATCAAAACACATATCTTGTAGAGCAAAACATTCTCTTTCAAACAACATAAAACATTTGCCAATGATTTTAATTCTGCGTGCATTTTTAATTTGAAAAAAACTATTCCTCAACCCAAATCGTAAATCCTTTCTCTCAAGCCCGACTGAGACGAATGCAGAAAATTTTTTAAAATGCTTATCCACAACTCCTATATTTTCACCCTCTGTAAGTTATTATTATCATTTTTAATGTTTTAGGTATATATATATATATATATATATATATATATATATATATATAATATATATATATATATATATATATATATATATATATATATTATATTAATTTAAATAATATCAATTACCTTTTTTTAATTAATCCTTAAATTAAATAACAATGTTTTTTTTTATAATTAATAACGAACAAAACATCACATGTTGCTCAGGTGTCAAACAAAGGCACAAATTAAACACAATAAGAAAATTGTCAACAAACGTATTACTCACAAATTTAACAACACTAATTTATTAAGAAATTTTGTAAACTTTCTAGTCCACTATCACAATTAATTAATCGCAAAATTAGTAAATTTTAACTCATGAAAAAACACTACAAATTATTTTTTACACAGATAATATAATATTTCCAAGGAAATCGCAATTAATGACTACTTTACTCTTTATAAAAGTGAAAATTGTATCGTATTGTTTTTAAATTTATAATGTAAACAATAAGTTGTTCAATATTTATTTAAATGTATTTTGTCAACTAATAACTATTCTATAATTTGATTTAAATGTATTTTGTAAACAAATAATTGTTGTATAATTTGATTTAAATGTATTTTGTAAACAAATAATTATTCTATAATTTAATTTAAATGTATTTTGTAAACAAATAATTGTTCTATAATTTGATTTAAACGTATTTTGTAAACAAATAATTGTTCTATATTTTGTTTTAGAGTTCTATACAAGCAAGAAATTGATATTTTAATAGTTCTAATTTTACTTTGTAAATTGACACATTTATAAATATTAAAAAAATCAGTAATTAATTAACAGTTAATCAATTAAAAAATAAAGCAGAACATAAGAGGCTACTTAACGAGCACCTAAATTTTACTTATTGTTAATTAATAAATGTTTTCTTCAAAATTATTAAACATTATTTCTCAAAAGTAACTATTTTAATATTTTACAAATACACATTCTTGGCATTACTTAATGAACTAAAACTCTTTATATAAATATAATTTGGCACATACATTTCTAATATAGTAAAATTATTTTAGATTTATCTAAATTATTTTAAATTTATCTGAATTATTTGAAACTTAATCGCAAATACATATAGAGGACGTTCTTGTAATTCGATTAAAATAAAGCTGATATAATGTATAATTAATTATTTTTAAAACTATTTATTATTTTTACACTAACTATCTATAAAAATAATTTATTTAGTTAGTTATAATTAATTTTAAATGTTTTATAACTTATCTTTCCATACATTTTTTAATAATAACTACAAAAAGACTAATAATAGAAAAAAAACTTAAGAGGTATGAATTTGTAAAATACTTTTTAATTAATATTTAAATAATAAATACTTCTTAATATTATCCAATTATTATTTACCTTTCAAAATAAAAATTAAAAACAGTTATATTGACTGTTAAAAAAAATAATATATACTTATATTTTTTTATAAATAATTATATTTAATAAAATATTATTTTTAAAGAATTTAATTTTAATTTTTTTACGACTTTTTTTAGATATGCAAAACTTATTAAAAAATTTACTAGTAGTTAAAAGCTTGTTTATATTTTGTATTCTTTTTTTTAATAAATTAAATTTAAAATGTTTTTTTTTCAATTATTTTTTTTTGTAAATAAATCTTAAACTTAACAGTGGTGTCAACTGAACGGCGCGAGCGTTTGAACGGAACTGAAAAAAAAAGTTCAGTATTTTAAAACGGCGAGATAATGTTTAGTCGCAGCGCCGGGGGTTGGTTACAAGTGTAAGCGAGTTGTGTATTGTAGGGACTGGTAGTTAGAGTGAGAACTTTAGTTCGTACAGTTTACCGCTAGAAGGCAGCACCTATCAGACTCCCCCCTTACCTCTTCTACATATCCTTGTCTCTCCACCGGTTATCTCACCACCGCTGGCTTCTCCACCCTTAATTTGACCCGGTGACCGTACAGAGGGTGAATCTCTTTAATGTACTGTTTACAAGTGTCACACAATCACAATTATTTTAAAATTTAATAATTTTTATTTTTCCTCATTTAAGTATAAGAAAAGTATAGTTAGATCTCAAACACCGAAACCGAAATTTCACCAGAATTATTCTTTTAAGATTTTTTTAAGACCTCCTAAGTGGTTTTTTGTATGTCTTATTTTCAGCACTATGCGCAACTGTACATGCCTTTTAAAAGGATATGTTTATAAATCTCATTTATGCTTTCTTTCACTCATTTTTTTCTTGTATGTGTGTATGAGTGAGTGCGTGAGTGTCTAATATCGTAGCTACCAGTTTAATTACGCTAGAGAATTGAAACCGGGTTCAAAACTACTCTAGATGTCTTAAAAACATCAGAAACTAACAAAATTTATAATCTATATGAATAAGACCCAATAAATATTAAAACAAAATCATTACAACCTGCACAGCACAGATTATTTATTAATCTAAAGTGCAGGTATAAATTTCTTATACTATGTATTGTATTCTTATCCTGTTAAAATAAAGAATTTATAAAAAAAAAAAAAAAATCTAGTTTCAAATATTTAGAACAAAAACAACACTTTTCCTACAAACCTGCACCATACTTATTTATTTAAATACAATTAACAGGTTTTTTAAGCCTTTAAAAACATAATGGTCATCCACAAAAAATTATTATCAAAAAATAATTTTTTTTTTGTTGGAACAAAAATAATTATTTACAGTAAATATATAATTTTTATAATTATTTTATTTTTATTTTTAATTAATTATATATGTATGTAAAATGTTTGTATTTCAATCAATGTAAAGTTCTTATAAAAAAGGTAGTACAATAGATACAGGCTATAGCCTCTTTCTTATTTTAATAAAGAAATGAATAAATAATGAATAAATATGCAAAATGAAGAATACAAAAAAGAAAACAAATCTATTTTTTCAATAATCATTTAATAATAAAAAATTAACAAATTAACTTCTTGATTAAAATCTGAACTATTGATTTATTTTTTAAAAATCGAGTACGGGGTACCTCGGAACTTTTCCTCATCACATCGGATTCTCTACGCTCATCCTACCTTCGTTGGGCTCGCTTCGCTCGTCTTCAGATAGTAAATACATCCGTTTCATTCCAGGAGTCACCTATCCAAGCACTGATCATGCTCAATGTTGATTAACGTTTATGATCCAACAAAAATCACAGATATACTTGAAGATTTAGGTCTTCCGGTGGTGACCACGTCAATGTAGATGAAGAATCCGACGTTTCGCTTCCACTGTGAGAGGCATCTTCAGGGATGTAGGACATCATAGATAGAAACACAATTCTCTACAAAACTGAGCATTGTGTTTCTATCCATAATGTCCTACACCCTGAAGATGCCTCCCACAGTGGAAGCGAAACGTCGGATTCTTCATCTACATTGACGCGGTCACCACCGGAACCCTTAATCTTTATGACAATAACCGCGGAAGACTACGCAGTTTATTATAGATATACTTGTCGTATTGAAAATATATTTAGTGTACTTATTTATAACATAATGATAAATACTTGTATTAAATTTCAACTCAACTCAATTGGATAGATTTCCGATTTGTTTACAATTTTTTAAAAAACGAACACAAGTCATTTGATAAAAATTAAACCAATACTGATAATGGGATGAAACTTGGGCACAAACGTTAGTCACATACATAGCTACATACGTGCCCAATCTCAATCCAATGGCATTATGTTTTCGCGTTTTGTGAATTTTCCAAATTTTTGGTGAATAATTTTGCGGGTAATGACGCTATAAAAAAAATCCTAATATCCCAACTACAGCGGTAGACTAATTTTTGTGCAAAGTTTCAACTCTCTAGCGTAAATAAACTACAGTGTATCGTTAAGTTTAAAAATCCCCAAGGTCATAAGCATTTTCGGGATCGACCAATCAGAGAAGCCGCTGCCAACCCCTCTCTTGAAAGAGAAAAAAAATCCCTACTCCCATAACCCCTGTAGGGAAATAACCTCCTTCCCGGCATTCGTTCACTTCGTTTGTGGTTCTTCTTGTCTTTATTATTTCCCTTCACAATTCATTTTTTTCCACATTTGCATACTTCCTAAGTAGTAAAACTACACAAAAGAAATGTAGAAACATCGCCAAGAAAACACGGGTAACATAACCTGATTTGTTTACAAAGTTTTTTCCCCGCTGCCTTTTTGTAGGGATTTTTTTTTTAGAATCGGTGGTGCCTAAACTGAGCTGTCAAGACTTTTAAAGTTGTCGATACACTGTATGAGCTACGATGATAACAAACACACACCAATATATACAACCACACAAACACACACAAATATATACAAACACACACACATACAGACAGACAAATTAATGAAACCACTACCTAACAATACTTACAGTATAAATGAGTAAAGTAAAAATGCAATGAATATTATTTTACTTAATATTTATGATTTTTTTAAAACATACAATAATTAAAAATATATATAGTTTTTTTTTTTAAATTAAACAAAATACATAAAAATGACTACAAAGGTTTTGAAAATAAAATTAAAAATACAATATATAATAAAAAATTTAAAAAAAAATGAAATACAGTTACGGATATTAATAATAAAATTTATATAATACAGTAAGTTTTTTTATTATTGTTTATTTCTAAAAAAAATAATACAATTTTGACGTTGTATAGTATCTCCTACTATTTTTAAACAAAAGAAAAAAAAAACATCAAAACGAGAAGTGAATTAATGCCCTAAACATAGTTAAGTTAGAACATGAGAGACAAACATTTCTTGCCTTTTTTTAGAGCAATTATTAGTAAAAAAATATTTTTCATATTAATTCGCAAGCTTTGTTAAAGTTTGCGATGAGACTAAGGCCCGTATTCAAAGACGTTTTCCTAACATTTTCCTAACATTCTCCTAACTTTTTCCTAACATTCTCCTAACATTTTCCTAACACCTAACTTTTTCCTAACATTTTCCTAACATTTTCCTAACATTTTCTTAACATTCTCCTAACACTCACCTTAGGTTTAGGTAAGGGAAATGTTTTTAAGCCACGAAATTTAAATGATCGTTCCCGTGTTTTAAAAGTCATTTAGTGGCTTCACATGAAAACAGTGTTGCACTGATTAACAGGTCATCATTTAGACACCTTTGGATTTGTACAACCTGGTCCACGTTCAAACTTGAAACGCTTGATACTGCTTTATTTATGAAAGCTGTTACAAATAATTGAACATTGTATTTGTATTAACTCTACTGTTTACTGAAAACATATGTATAAATAAAGTTTCTAATATATTTAACATTCGCCTCTAAAAGACTTTTAAAACACGATAGAAGAACGTTAGGAAAATGTTAAGAGAATGTTAGGAGTTAGGAAAATGTTAGGAAAAAGTTAGGAGAATGTTAGGAAAATGTTAGGAAAAAGTTAGGAAAATGTTAGGAAACGTCTTTGAATACGGGCCTAATACTTAGAAGCAGGATACAAAACCTCTTGCCATTCCATAAATAGTTTAAATGTACAATGGTAACATAATTTTTTGATTTTTCATATTAATTTCATTATTTACATTTGTCGTACTTGACATTACAAAATGTGCAATACATTTATGATTCACTGGTTTAGACTATCAAAACTTATTAAGGAGAAATTTTATAAGTATTCAAATAAATTAAATATAATATCTTATAAGATAATTCGGAGAGACCTCTCAACGTGGGAACCTGTACCAGCGGGAAGCCTTTAAGAAATTTAACCTGCCAATGCGGGAATGTACATTTACCTGCTTAATAAACAAGTACCTACAACATTTACCTTACTTCGTGCGCGGGAATCTCTCTAAGGTAGAATATATTAAAAAATAATAAAATAAAAACTTACTCAAATGCATGCTGAATAAAAATTGTTTCTTACCTGTAAAAAAAAAAAAAAAAAATTAGTAAAAAGTTAATAATTACCATCTATAGAAGTGCAAGGATTGTGACAGGCATAAAATTAGACACCCACTTCTTCATCAAGTACATACGTTTTAGCACCAAGTAATTCGAAAAAAAATAAAGAAAATTTTAAAATTAAATTAAGTTATATAATAGTTATGAAATTCAACGCTCCCCACTTTTATATCGCCCCGGGGGGCGGTATTTCCAACGTTAAGGATCACTGATTAATAACAAAGATATATACATATGTATATGTATGTGTGTATATATATATATATTATATATATATATATATATATAATATATATATATATATATATATATATATATAATATGTATATGTATATTTATGTAGTATATGTATATATTTATTTTAAAATATATGTTTATTCTCGAGCATAAATACAGAAACAACCAAATATTTGTGTACACAGTGTTAAAATTATAACGAATATTATATATATATATATATATATATATATATATATATATATATATATATATATATATATATATATATACATATATATATAGTTTTATTTCATCTATATATTTTAGCTGTATAATTACGTAAACCAAAGAAACTAATGATTATTTTTATGAGAGGCCTTTAACAAAGTAACATAACAAGAACTTTAATATCTTTTTTTAACTTTATTGATTATTGTCTACAATATCATACAATATGTCAAAATGTATTTAACATAGTGCTCATGCTGGTTGAAGTGACTTGACAGTCTTGATTGGAGGAATCACCCAGTGGTGATACTCCTTGGCGTGGTTTGGCAAATGCTAACATTTTACTTATAATATAAAAATTTGGCTTGAACTAAATTAGTGGAATAGAAATTAGTTGACTTTTTGAATAGTTGAATTTTCTGAAATGTTTTGCGTTTAAATTATTATTAACAAATTTAATTTAATTAAATTTAATATCGATACATTTTTTTAGAGTCAATAGAATCTAGTATATGATCATATGAAGGGCTAAAAACTTAATAACATTACTAAAACTTTAATAGAGCAAATATATTTTTTAAAACTAAACAATCTAGTATAGTTTATATAAGAACCCCAAACTAAATAAATTAACAAGAACTTTAAGTAAAAACAAATATTTGTATCTACTCCTTGTATTGTAAGTTCTACTACAGTCTTGTTATCTCACACTGTAAATGTACTTTTACTCCCTAGGGAGGAAAAGAAAAGTGTTGCCAACTTGACAGAATTTTTTTAGTAAATTTTTAGGAATTTTAGGAAATTTTTAAGGATTTTTTTTCGGTGTTATGTTGGTACTACGGGTAGAATATACAATATACACACGCTATGTTTAAATTACAATATAGTATTACACATTATTCTATTGACAGCTTACAATAAAATAATGTGAAGATAGTGGCTTATTCTCTCTTCATCAGAGTAATTGACATGGTAAGAATAAAACTAAACTAACACAATATCAATTAAGGAGCTGAAGAATATATTAAATAGTTGTTAGTATTAGTTCTCTAGTCGTAGATAAAAATTTAATATGCAACAAGGGATGAAAGTTTCCAGCTCTCGTATTATCTCCCTCGTCAAGCCTCGGGAGCCAAAATGTTAGTTAACTCCCTCGGCAAGCCTCGGGAGCTTAACTAGTTTATCTCACCTCGCAGCCTAACGGCACGTGAGCTAATGAAGTTTCCTCCTTCGGCGCTGCTTAGGACGAAACTTTAACTTGAGCTGTAAAACTTACTTTCATCCCTTGTTGCATAAATAACTATTAAAACCAATCAAATAAATTCGGATTTATAGGAGGGGCTACAAACACAAAAACATAACATGAATGCTACTACAGCCAAATTATTTATAGAAACAAAGAAAAATATAAACCATTCTTAGAGATATACTCGTACATTTTGTTAACAAATACATAATTTAAAATATGCAAAAACTTGTATTCCCTTTGAAGGGTGGGGTCAATATCTCGTGTCTGACCTAATGACCCTTTTGTTACATAAAACCTGACAAAGGTCTAAAGAGCCTCTCTGAGATAAACAATAGAGTCATTTTGAGTTATTACGTTAAATTAATTTCCGTCTAAGAAAGCCTTAGTAATGTAAATCTTGGTAGAAATGTCTGGTTTTACAATTAAATTTAAATAAATGTCATAACATAATTTACAATTAAAAATAAAAATTAAAATAATACCCAGACAATTTAATAAAATAAGAATTATTCTGTGGAAAGAAGGAACTTGTTACCTTTTCTTAAGGGGACCCCACAAAGAGTGGGGGTAAAAATCAATTAAACGGAAATATCTCTGGTTGTAAGCAAAATATCAAAATTCTAAGACGGTACTTCACTTCTAATTTTTATTCCGCACATTTTAAGACTCATTTCAACCTTCTGGAGCAAAAAACAGTGGCGCAATTTGAGAACTACAATTTTTAAAGTAGTTCTCAAATTGCGCCACTGTTGTTTGCTCCAGAAGGTTGAAATGAGTCTTTGAAATGTGCAGAATAAAAATTAGAAGTGAAGTACCGTCTTAGAATTTTGATATTTTGCGAGAACCGGAGATATTTCCATTTAAGTGATTTTTTACCCCCCCTTTTTGCAGGATCGCCTTAAGGGTATACTGTCAGAAAATGAGAAAAACACATAGAGACAATATGTTTTAATTATTTCCTAGTCATACCGTATGCAAACCTAGTTTATTAATTATTAAAATAATAAACTATTAAAATTATTAGTTTATTAAAAAAAATAGACGAAAAATGCTTTCTATACTTAAAAAAAACATAAAACTTAAACAATAAAAGAAGAAAACACAAGAGTAATAATTATTAAATATATAAATAAAAATATAAGCAAATAACTATATAGAAAAAAACACTTGTTACAAAAATATTCTATATTACTTAGTAAAACGTAGTAATATAATATATATATAATATAATATATATATATATATATATATATATATATATATTATATATATAATATTATTTCGCTCGTCCTCAGATAGTAAATGCAACCGTTTCATCATCAGTGGTCATCCATACAACACTGACCACGCTCAATGCTACTTGACTTTTTAATGATTAACCAAAATTCATGGATATAGTTGTATTAAACGAATCTTGGTGGACTTATTTATTACGCTTAGGTAATACATTTGAACCAAATTTCAACTCATTTGAATTATTTTCCGATTTTTTACAATTTTTTAAAAAAACATATGCAAGTCATTCGACATAACGAGAGATATTGAGATGAAACTTAGCACGTATGTTTTTTTCATATATAATTTCACCGCGTTTTTAAATTTTTGCTGAGTCATTATTACGGGTTACTGACGTCATAACTAATATTTTTCAAATAGCACAACAGCTCTAGACTGATTTTTGTGCAAAGCTTCAACTCTCCAGCCTAAATACACTGGGAGCTACGATAATAATACACACACAAATACAGACATCCAACTTTGCGAAAACCACTCAGGAGGCCTTAAAAACACATAAAACGGATAATTCCGGTGACAATGTAGTTATAGATATTTTTGCAAACACAATACTTTTCCAATATACTTACGTTATAAATGAGGAAAAGTAAAAATATAATGCGGTGAAATAAATAACAGTATATATTCCTTTGATAAACCACCTGTAATTAATTTGACATCCAAGGGATAGAAAAGAGGTCTCCTACAGGAGAACTTTCAAGTCCTTTGGGTATACCCTAATGATTGCGCATACGTAGTTGGAAAAAAATCGGGTACGGGGTACCTCGAAACTTTTCTACATTAAATCGGATTCGCTACGCTCATCCTCCCTGCTTCGGACTCTCGTCTCGTTCTCAGAAATACAGTTCGCCAAATTTATACTGCAACATGCCTTCGCACTCGGTTGTCTTCAGAGTGTAAATCCATCCGTATCATTTCCAGGGGTCACCCATACAACACTGACCAACATCTTATCACTGCCGGAGAGATGTTAGGAAGCTAGGTTTTGAGTCTTTTCTTACTGTTGACAATAAGAAAGAGTCAACAATAAGAAAAGACTCAAAACCTAGCTTCCTAACATCTCACCAGCACTGATGATGACCTTTAGTTGGTTGAAAGCCGGTTATGCTTTATTTTAAATAAATAATACATCAGTAGAGAGACTTATTTTATTATTCTGATCATGATGAACTCCTCTAGTGCTCATACTTTGAATCCTATGCTAGAGAGTTGAATTTTTGTACAAAAATCAGTCTACCGCTGTAGTTGTGCTATTCCGAAAAGAATTTGTTTATGACGTTATTAACCCGCAAAAATGACTCTGCAAGAATTGCTAAAAATCATAAAACACGGACAAACAATGCGACCTGAATTGCAAGCATGTAACAACCTATAAGACGAACAAATGTGCTAAGTTTCTTCTCATTATCAGCATTAGTTCAATTTTTTATTGAATGATTTGTAAAGTTTTTTAAAAAATTGTATCAATCAGGGAACATGCCAATTAAAATTAAATTTGGTACAAGTGTACCCCTTGACGTAATAAATAAGGATACTAAGTTTCGTTATAATTCAACAAGTCTATATTTTTTTGTTGGATTATAAAAGTTAAAAAGCATCGAGCGTGGTCAGTGCCTGGATAAATGACTACTGGGAAAGAAACGAATTTATTTACTATCTGAGGACGAGCGCGAGTCCGATGTACTTAGGAAATGTTCCGATGTACCCCGTACCCGATTTTTTAAAAGTATACAAGTCATAGGATAAAAATTAAGCTAATGCTACAAATGAGACGAAATTTATTTCATTTGTTAGTCTCTCAAAGGACCATATGACAGCAAAAATCGATCGTTAGTTTTCCGCTTTTATGTGTTTCCTGAGCTATTATTTTCGGTTAATGACGTCATATAAAAAAATATTTTGCGGATAGCACAATTAGCTTGAATTTTGTACCACGTTTCATGTCTCTAGCACCTGGGGGATACGATGATAACAGACACACCCACACACGCAAAAAACACATGTATACATACAAAACCACTCAGGAGATCCTAAAAATTCCACAAACGGTTTATTCAGGTAAATTATCAGTTTCGGATTTTTTTTATTATTTAGTTTTTGTAGTATAATAATAATAATGTCCGGAAATTAGTTCAATTATGTTGAAATTCGATACAAGTGTACCTTAACATAATAAATAAGTACACAAAGTTTCGTTTCAATACGACAAGTATAACTATAGTTGGTGTTGAATCATAAAAGTTATACCGCAGGGAATGAAACAGGTGTAATTTCTATCTTAGAACAAGTGAAGCGAGTCCTAAGAAGTGCTGCAGTAAACCTTTAACGACTTGTATATTTGTTTGGGCGAGCGAAGAGAGTCCGAGAGGATGAGCGTAGCAAATCTGATTTGATGAGAAAAGGTTTCGAGGTAAATTTTTTTTAAGACCTTACCCGATTTTTTAAGACCTACTACTATCTAATTAAACGGATGTCACAGGAGAAAAACAAGGTATAAGAATAACCAAAGATGTTAGAAATGTATAAGGTGATTCCATTCGATGTAAACAAACCAAACGCATTCGAAGGTTATAACCTGACGTTTTTATGAATGACGTGTGACGTCATTGCAGGACTCGGTATAGGCGGTCAACATTAAAAATTTATTATTTATTCCTGCAATGACGTCAATTCCGGATTATAACCTAACATGTCAAAAAAAATGATTTCATTCATAAAAACCCTCCAATTGGATCGCGTTATAAATTCTATCAGCTTGAAGAATAACAAACTAAATAATGTCAAATAAATGAAGTAATCCTAAACGTAGTAATGACACACGTAGCAGTAACTATCTAATGAAAGACCACAAAGAGTAATTTGGTTAAAACAATTTCAAATAAACGAAGTAATCCTAAACGTAGTAATGACACACGTAGCAGTAACTATCTAATGAAAGACCACAAAGACTAATTTGGTTAAAACAATTTCAAATAAACTAAGTAATCCTAAACGTAGTAATGACACACGTAGCAGTAACTATCTAATGAAAGACCACAAAGAGCAATTTGGTTAAAATAATTTCAAAAAGCTTGAAAAAGGCTCAGATATAAACTATAAAAGGTAAAAAAATGTAAATACTAAAGATAATGTAAAAGAATATATTAAACAGGACAAAAGGACAGGGGGTTTTTAATTCATACCATGGGGCTAAATTTACTTTCTAGGGGCTGAGTTACTACTTGTCTCTTTAGAGTGGGTAAACAAAGGTATAGGAATCACACTCGGTAACGACGCTTCTATGCTTTTTGAAATTTCGTAAAAAACATTTACAAATCTTTTTTTAAGGTTTAAATCCGTAGGGTCATATTAGCGTTTTCCCTTCACTCAAAACATCCCAAAGTTTATACGCACTTTGTAATCTAGGAAGCACATCCTTCGTACATGGCGCACATATAACATGTTCAATATTTTCCTAGTTTATTTAGCCCAATAGGCTCACTTTACTAGAAGATATCTACGGTTCGAAGATCCACCGTTCAAAAAAATCTAAAAAAAAACCAGTAGTACCAACCTACATTAAAAACACATGATTCCCCTTTATCCACCGTTCAAAATCCACCATTCAATATCTATAATATTGCATTCTACATTTTTTAATTAAAAATAATATCTGTACAATTAATCAAAAAATATTAAATTTAGTCCAAATTGTAGTTAAAAAACTGTATAACACATATGCGTGGCCCTCAACGATTATGGACCCGATTTGGAACTATTTATAAAAAACTTAAAAAATTTCATACAAAAAATTAATATAACTCTTAGATTTTTCACTTTCCCGGAAAATCTGATCGTTCAAAACTCTAAAAAAAACTAAATGTAGTCTACAGTATTGCTAACAAGGCTGTATAACCCATATTATCGGCCCTCAACGATTATAGACCCGTTTCGGAACTATATTTAAAAATCTTCAGAAATTATATACAAATAATTGCTATAACTCATGGTTTTTCCACTTTCCCGAAAAATCTTATTGTTTTTTTTCAGAATTTTTGAACGATCAGATTTTCCAGGAAAGTGGAAAATAAAAGAGTTAGTTTTTTAAAAATAGTTCTGAAACGGGTCTATAATCGTATAGGGCCACGCATATGGGTAATTTAGTCTTATTAGCAATACTCTAGACTGCATTTAAGATTTTTTTAGAATTTTTGAACGATCAGATTTTCCGGGAAAGTGGAAAAACTAAATGTTATTTAATACAGCTAACTATATGTTCAATTTTTTGTAAAAAAAATCCAAAGATTTTTAGATATAGTTTCAAGACGGGTCTATAATCGTTAAGGGCCACGCCCTCTCAAAAAATCCACCTCCGTTGTGACTCGAACCTTATATAAGCTTATTATTTCTTTGAAAATTCATGGTAGCACAAAATAACTGCAGTCAAACTGCCCATAAAAAATTGCTTATTTAGCGATGAAGCGATGCTTTAGTAGCACTAAGTACAAAAAAGAGGGAAGTCTGGAACAAAACGAGGTATAATTAAAGAAAATTGGAGAGTGAGTTGAAAAAGTCGTTTCTACAGTGATCATAAGTAAGGTAAAAATTGTATTTAGAAACCTTACCCCTGCCACACAGTGCGGTATATGTTGGCTCAGGAGTGAGTAAGGGGCTATGTGGATCCCTTAAACTTGCCACTGAGAGTGGCAAATTATACTAAAGAATCGGGTACGAGGTACCTAGGAACTTTTCTTGATCACATCGCAATCGCTTCGCTAGTTCTCAGATAGTAATTTCATCCGTTTTATTCCCAGCTGACATCCATCTAGGGACTGACCACGCTCGATGCTATTAACTTTTATAATATCCATGACCAAAAATCATGGATAGTGTATGCTGTTTATCTTTCATGATCCAACAAAAATCATGGATATTTTTTGGGTATTTGTTACGTAAAGATATAGATTTGTATCAGATTGATAAGATATATGAATTGGACTGAGCAACCACATATCTAATTGCTATAGCATAATTAGTTAACGGTTATAATTAATTGAGACCGTAAAAAAATAGTGACTCTTAACCAATGAAGTTGGTCTGATATGAAATTGAGGGCGTGGAATAACATCCAGAATATATATATATATATATTATATATATATATATATATATATATATATATATATATATATATATATATATATATATATATATATATATATATATATATATATATATATATATATATATATATATATATATATATATATATATATATATATATATAATATATATATATATATATATATATATATATATATATATATTATATATATATATATATATATATATATATATATATTATATATATATATATATATATATATATATATATATATATATATATATTATTATATATATATATATATATATATATATATATATATATATATATATATATATATATTATATACTAAAGGAGGCATAGCTTTATCTCATTACATTAATAGGTCATCCATCTAGGGACTGACCACGCTCGATGCTATTAACTTTTAGAATAATATCCATGAACAAAAATTATGGATACTCTATGCTGCCTTTCATGATCCAACAAAAATCATGGATGTATTTTGGATATTTGTTACGTAAAGATAGAGATTTGTATCAAATTTCAAGTCAATTGAAGTATTTTCCAATTTTTAAAAAAACGTACACGAGTCATCTGATAAAAATAGAACTCACGCTGATAATGAGATGAAACTTGGCACAAATGTGAGTCTTATACATGGCTACATGCGTCCTAAATATCAAATTGATCGCGTTTTTTTAGCGTTTTATGATTTTCAAAATTTTGCGGGTTAATGAAGCTATAACAAATATTTTCCACAAGAAAAATAACCCCCTCCTATAACAGACAACCCAATCAGACGACATAATTTTTATAATAATAATTTTAATAAAAACAATTTTTACACATTTTTTTATTATGATTTTAATAATTTATAAATCAATTTACGTATTTTTTTCTGCATATATAAATATCTATAAGTATGTAATTCAATTATGTATTTATTTAAGTTACTTTGCATATCTTGTTACTACTTAAAGATTCAAAATTTTACTAATTTGTCCCTGTTAAAATTTATTAGATAACACATGTAATATTTGTATGAAGAAAATCAAAAAAAATCTGACGACATACGTAAAACCATAGAGATATATACTAGAGGAAGCATAGCCTATCTCATTGCATTGAGAGGCCTGAAACATCTTTTAGGGGCTCTGTGTAACCTCATTGAAACCTCCATCAAGAGTATATTAAGGTTATAATTAATAAATTTATTCCGGTTTCCCGCACATTGTTTGTGTTTTGATTTGTATTTTTACTATATAACTTATTGTACTGTTGTACTGATTATTTTATTAAATTTATAAGCGAAGGTGGTCAGGTTACTTTTTGGATGTTTCAAAATTTAACCATAGGGCTCCTCTAGTAATTATATCTCTATGCGTAAGATATATGCATGTACTCATAGAGATATATAACTAGAGGGGCCCTATTGGTTGAATTTTGAAACATCGAAAAAAGTAACCTGACCACATTCGATTATCATTTTCATCAAATAAACAGAACAAAAAAACAGTAAATTATATAGTAGAATGTTTAAAATACAAATCACAACACAAACAATCTGCGGGAAACCGAAAACAATTGATTAATTATATCCTCAACTCCCTCTTGGAGGAGGTTTCAATGAGGTTACACAGAGCCCCTGAGAGCCCCACTAAAATGTTTCAGGCCTCTCAATGTATTAAGATAGGCTATGCCCCCTCTATTATATATCTCTATGCATGTACTTATATCTCTTTAAAATAAATCAAATATCTCAGATGCCGTACACGTTAACCATATAACATTAAAACATTTGTCACCAGAGTCTAAATTTAAATATTTCCCGAATTTTTGGCACATCCTGAGTGAAATATTTTGGCTCGAATCTCAACTTGTAGGTGACACGAAGAGCTAATAATCGGCCGGAAAACCGGATTTAATATTATTTATTCAAAAAGATATATTATTTTTAAAATATATTTATTACAAGCATTCGCTATTTATCAGTCCTAACTTCTAATAATTATTATTAATTATTGCTATTCAAATTGGATAAATAATTCATATTTTTCGAATTTGATCTGATTAATAAATGAATTAATACTCTTTAAATTGTAAGATAGTGAATGAAATTAGGGTACGGGGTACCTTGGAGCATCTCCTCAATACATCGGGTTCGCTATGCATATCCTCCCAGCTTCGGAGTCGCTTCGCTCGTCCACAGAATAAACAAGTCGTTGAATTTATACTACGACACGTCTCCGGACTCGCTTTGGTCGTCCTCAGATAGTAAATAGATTAAATTCATTCCTAACGATCACCCATCTAGGCACTGACCACGCTCGATGCTATTAACTTTTATGATCGACCAAAAATCCTGGATATACTTGTCATATTAGAATGAAACTTAATAAAGGTACGAGAAGGTCTATAATAATAATAATAATGCCCGTTTAGAGCCTTGTGGCTCATCAGGAATAACCCCTGCGGGAACTACCTCGGATGGTAGTAGCGACCGTTACGCTCAAAGTGTATTCTAAAGCTGGCGATAATTTATCTAAACAATAATCTTCTATAAACTGAGAGCGTAACCTGGGATGCGAACCCCAAACCTCCGTGGGTGTGAAAGGTCACTGTAAAGACTAACGACTTAACGACCTCGGCCACGGAGACGGCCCGTAAAGGTATATTCTTAAATCAAATTTCAACTCATTTAGATTTTTTTAAAAAAACGTACACAAGTCATTTATTAAACATAGAACTAACGCTGATACTGAGATAAAACTTGGCATATAAGTTAGTCTTATAAATGGCTACATGCTTACTGAATTTCAATCTGATCAAATCATTTATTCGTGTTATACGATTATTTGAAATTTTTGATGAGTCATTAATGCTGGTTAATGACGTCCTAAACAATTTTTTCGAATAGCACAACTGCTATTATTGCAGGTTACTGACGTCATAATAAAATTATCTTCTGGATAGCACAACTACACATATAGATTGATTTTATTTTGTACTTGTATTTTTGTATATTTTTTTACTTGTATTTTTGTATATTTTTTTGTATTTGTATTTTTGTATATTTTTTTAAATTTTTTTTGTACTTGTATTTTTGTATATTTTTTTACTTGTATTTTTGTATATTTTTTTGTATTTGTATTTTTGTATATTTTTTTAAATTTTTTTTGTACTTGTATTTTTGTATATACAGGGTGTCCTCGGATGGAGTTGCCTATACGTGTAAATGACAAAAAATTTCATTTTTCGACAAAAAGTCACTCTTTATAAAATTTTTGCTTGTTTTGAAACGAAAGATTGAGCAGACTAAAAGTTCGTAACATGTACCAGTACCAAAATGTACAATTTTTTAAAATTCGCCAAGAGAGAAGTAGGTCTAATTTTGATTTTACGACAAAAAGTTATTTTTTAAAAAGTCACTTATAAGGCGCGGTCGAATATCTAGAACGTTGGATCACCAACAATTTTTTTTATAATTATTTTTTTT
>JACMZG010000032.1:992146-1019646 GCA_018340805.1 Microvelia longipes | reverse complement strand
CTTGACAGAAACAAAAAACGTACCACTAATAGATTCAAGGCTCCACAAGACTGAAAGACATCATATTGAACAAGTACCCATCGTATAAAACTTTACAATAATTATAGACCAAGAGCCCAGGGATGTTTTGTTAATAAAAAGTGTAATGGCTGGAACCGGTCTCAATTTTTCGTAAATACCTTCCTGAACAAGGATCTGCAATTCTGCAGACTCGTATCTGATGGGTGTCCCAGGCAGAACGCACTTTACAGGTCAAATTACCACCCAAGTTAACAAACAGTGTAATGGCCTGGAACCGGTCTCAATTTTTCGTAAATATCTTCCTGAACAAGGATCTGCAATTATGCAGACTCGTATCTGATGGGTGTCCTAGGCAGAACCTTTGACCCCTAAAGTGCGTTCTGCCTGGGACACCCATCAGATACGAGTCTGCAGAATTGCAGATCTTGTTCAGGAAGATATTTACGAAAAATTGAGACCGGTTCCAGCCATTACACTTTTTATTAACTAACACCCCTGGGCTCTTGGTCTATTATAAATAACCGAAATAAAAACAACCCTATAAAAGAATTCTTAAAATAAATTGTCAAGTAGTATAATTATAAATAGGAATTGGATTTTATAAAAATAACCTATCTCCTTACGTAACACTAGAAGGTTTACGGTTTATTGTTGTGGAATTTTATTGAAAAAAAAAAAAAAAAATATGAAGACTCTGCAGAGAAAGAGGTAGACAATACAGAGATACAGTGGAGGGAGTGAGATAAAAACTCCTGAAGCAAATCCGAGGGACAAAGATGAAATATTTAGGAAGGAGTTATTTAGAGATTTATGTTTAATTATCTATTTTTATTTAAGGTATTGGAATTTATTCATCACAAAAGACACTACATAATTACGTGAGACCCAATATAATTATGTGTCAAATATTCGTGCTTTGCGAAATTCGGTAGTATCAATTATTGCTAAATATCGTGAAACATTTTTAAGGTAACCTTAATAAACATTATATACCTAGGAATGTTCAGGTATATTTTTAGACAGAAAAATGTAGCGATGCATCGAGCTATGTGTTTAGCTTACTACCTACTGTAGGAAATTATTTTTCTAAAACAAGACATGAAATTATAATTTATATTATACATGGCATTATTATTTATATGATAACAAACGGTATTATAGTTTATACCCTAAACAATAATATATTCACATGAAGACAATATAATAATTTTTATTATAGAAAATTGTATAGTTTATACTATGGACGATATTGCAATTTATACGATAGAAAATTTTATAACTCATATTTTAGACGATGTAAAAATGTATATAATAAATATTAAACCATACCATAGACGTCCAAACGGTTAATCTTCATATAATTGAAGTTTTATATTCATACCATAGACAAATTTGTATAATTCATTCCAAACAATCATTCAATATAATTGAGATACCATACGACGATATTATACATTTTATAAAAAATTTTATTTCATACTCCAAACGGTATAATCATTCATATAATTGAAGATTTTATAATTTCATACCATAGACGGATATTATAATTTATATAAAATTTGTATAATTCATCTCCAAACGGTATAATCATTCATATAATTGAAGATTTATAATTCATACCATATACAATATTATTAATTTATATAAAAATTTTATAATTCATACTCCAAACGGTATAATCATTCATATAAATTTGAAGATTTAATAATTCATACCATAGACGATATTAATAATTTATATAAAAAATTTTAATAATTCCATACTCCAAACGGTATAATCATCATATAATTGAAGATTTTATAATTCATACCATATACAAATTATTTATTTATATAAAAAATTTTATAATTCATACCCAAACGGTATAATCATTCATATAATTGAAGATTTTATAATTCATACCATAGACGATATTATAATTTATATAAAAAATTTTATAATTCATACTCCAAACGGTATAATCATTCATATAATTGAAGATTTTATAATTCATACCATATACATATTTTATTTACATGATAGATATATTTTGATTCATACTACAGACGATATTATTATTTACACGACAGGATATTTGATAATGCTTACTATAGACGATATTATTATTTATTTGATAGAAGATTTTATAATTCATACTATAGACGATATTATTATTCATATAATTGAAGATTTTATAATTCATACTATAGACGATATTAATAATTTATATGATAATGTATTTTATAATTTATATTATAGACGATATTATTATTTATAAAATAAAAGATATTATAATTCATACCATAGACGATATTATTATTTATATGATAAAAAATTTTATAATTCATGCTTTAAACCATATAATAATTTATATGATTAAATATTTTTAATTCATACTATACACGATGTTTTATTTTATATATTTTATAATTATTTATAAGATTATATTTCATTTTATAGAGGATAACTTTTATGATAGAAGGCTTCTATTTGAAAATTAATCGCGCCGTATAAAAAAATTCTACTGTTATCAAAAATTTGTTTTCGAAAATTAAAGAGATGGTTGGATGTTACATGTTACTCTTTGAGGTATATAAAACTCTTTTGTATTTTCCCCCTTTACAGGAGTCAGTTTTTTTAACGCTAACCTTAATACGTTTTTTAAAACCAATATACAAGTGTTTAGAGAGGGTTTTTGTAAAGTGCGAACCGTAGGTCCGTAGAAATTGGGTCTTATTAAAAAACGTTAAGAAAACAAGGCGAAAGAAAATTTTGAAATAATATTTTCTATTTTCTGATATATGAAAGGAAAAAAGATAAAAACAGAAATTCAGACGCCTTGGACCTCAAGCCGGGCGAATTTCCTTTGAAATGCACGCTTTATAGCTTATCAATCCTATATTATATATATATATATATATATATATATATATATATATATATATATATAATATATATATATATATATATATATATATAATATATATATATATATATTATATATATATATATATATATATATATATATATATATATATATATATATATATATATATATTATATATATATAGTGCGAGCACTAGCGTCACAACTTGTTATTTATTTTAGAATTATTCAAAAAAAGACAACTACAGTGGCAGGCTGATTTTTGACGAAGTTTCGACTCTCTAGCATAAATAAACTAGGAGCTACGATGATAACAGACACATACACACACATATACACACACACAAACAAAAACACGCATACAGACAGACAAATTTGTGCAAATCACTTAGGAGGCCTTAAAACACCTGTAATGGATAATTCTAGTAACATCCCGGTTTCAGATTTTTTTCAACATAATACTTTTCCTATATACGGCATATATGAGGAAAAGTAAAAAAAAATGTATCATAAATATAGCATTTAAGATAAATATAGCGTTTTTATACAGCGTTCTTACTTCCATAAAATCTATCCTACACCCATAATATCTATCTTCTACTTCCATAATATCTATCTTCTACACCCATTATATCTATTCTACACCCATAATACCTATCTTCTACTTCCATAATATCTATGCTACACCCATAATATCTATCTTCTACTTCCATAATATCTATCTTCTACTTCCATAATATCTATCCTACACCCATATTATCGATTTTCTTAAACTACGTTTAAAACCTTAATGAATAGAAGACCATTCATTAGTGACCTTTATCCGAATTATCTTTTGCTGATATTCTTATTATTTTACACAAAAGAATTAAAAGGCAAGGTCAAATCTTATCTTACCTGATACTTGTTATCATTAAAAGGACAAACTATTATAAAACTTAAAAGGGCATCAAGATGAAACATTAGGTGTCTCATGATTTGACGAATCTTTCTTACAAACACAAGAAAAATATTTTAATTACTCAAAATTCTTAAAATTTTAATGAATCTTAAAAATATATGAATATATTATATATATATATATATATATATATATATATATATATATATATATATATATATATATATTTATGTATGTATAAAGTTTTGCCAAACGTATGTTTTCGAATTGAGGGACCTCTGAAACGGATTTCGGACACACTTCCTCCCTGCCACGAGCTATGAATTTTTTAAAGAAAATTCAATAAATTGTTCATTAGAAGTTTGAAGATAATACACCCTCTGACGTCAGAGATTGTGACGTCACTGGAGGCAATAATCCAAGAGATCTTGACACTTTAAGAGTGCCTTTACTGCCCTCTTAGCAACTCTTTTGTGTTCATTAGCCGTTTTATTTGTTTTAAAGCCGTTAGTGTCATTTGTTTAGGGCATACTTGAAATTAAGTAATTTGGCTACGTCTTCAAAGAAACAATAGTCTCGATGCAAGTGATGTTGTTCTTTGTTAAATTCTGTCCTTAGTTTCTATATCACTATGGTGTTTCATTGTTTCCTGTTTTAACATTATTACACACTATTAAGCGAAATAATATATTTTTTTATTTTGGTATGTTAAAGACTGTCTTGTTCTCTTAAATCTTTAAAAATACTGTTCTATTTTCTAAGTCCTTAGTGATGATTCGTTGTTCCATCCAAAACAAACCAAAACAGGATAAAACGAAACAACATAGAATTCAAAAACCATACTTGTATAAATAAACAGGATACACAACAGTGTAACCTGTTTTTACATTTGTATAGTATAAATTAATTTTTTTTTGTATTTGTATATTTTTTTTATTTATTTATTTATACTAGTCTGGTTTTAAATTCTATGTTGTTTCGTTTTATCCTGTTTTGGTTCGTTAAAAATACATTTGTTCATAAATACAGTTTTGCTTCTAAATCCTGATAACATGCCGTATTTTATTGATTGTTCCTTGACATTATAATGTGATTTGTCGTACCCAGTTGTTTGTTCCTTGAGATCATAATGTGATTTGTCGTACGCAGTTGTTTGTTCCTTGAGATCATAATGTAGTTTGTCGTATCCTGTTGTTTGTTCCTTGAGATCATAATGTGATTTGTCGTACGCAGTTTTTGTTCCTTGAGATCATAATGTAGTTTGTCGTATCCAGTTGTTTTCCTTGAGATCATAATGTAGTTTGTCGTATCCTGTTGTTTGTTCCTTAAGATCATAATGTGATTTGTCGTACCCAGTTGTTTGTTCCTTGAGCACATAATGTTATTTGTCGTACCCAGTTGTTTGTTCCTTGAGATCATAATGTGATTTGTCGTACCCAGTTGTTTGTTCCTTGAGACATAATGTGTTTGTCGTACCCAGTTGTTTGTTCCTTGAGAACATAATCTAAATCCTGATGACATGCCGTATTTTATTGATTGTTCCTTGAGCACATAATGTTATTTGTCGTACCCAGTTGTTTGTTCCTTAGATCATAATGTGATTTGTCGTACCCATGAGCACATTTGTCGTACCCTTGAGATCATAATGTATTTGTCGTACCCAGTTGTTTGTTCCTTGAGATCATAATGTGATTTGTCGTACCCAGTTGTTTGTTCCTTGAGATCATAATGTGGTTTGTCGTACCCAGTTGTTTGTTCCTTGAGAACATAATCTAAATCCTGATGACATGCCGTATTTTATTGATTGTTCCTTGAGCACATAATGTTATTTGTCGTACCCAGTTGTTTGTTCCTTGAGATCATAATGTGATTTGTCGTACCCAGTTGTTTGTTCCTTGAGATCATAATGTAGTTTGTCGTATCCTGTTGTTTGTTCCTTAAGATCATAATGTGATTTGTCGTACCCAGTTGTTTGTTCCTTGAGATCATAATGAGTTTGTCGTATCCTGTTGTTTGTTCCTTAAGATCATAATGAGATTGTCGTACCCAGTTGTTTGTTAAGATCATAATGTGATTTGTCGTGTGTTTGTTCTTTCATAACTTTGTCGTACCCAGTTGTTTGTTCCTTGTTATTTGTCGTACCCAGTTGTTTGTTCCTTGAGATCATACTGTGATTTGTCGTACCCAGTTGTTTGTTCCTTGAGATCAAAATGTGATTTGTCGTACCCAGTTGTTTGTTCCCTGAGATCATACTATGATCTTTACTGTGATTTTAGATGTGGAAGCTAAAAATGCTGCATATTGTATCCATGTGTATGATTTATTATATTGTATTATGTTTTTAAATGTGATTGTCTCCCATCTTAACGATTTTATGCCGTCGACCTCATCGACGTATAATTTGTTTTGAGAATTAGCTAAATAAATACCCTAACTATAAATTAACTTTGCTTACATATAAAACAGTGGACAGTAGAATGCAAAGGAAGAGATAAATCCCTTTTTTTAAACACAGCATGAAGTTTAGATAAGACGAGGTCGATTCTTGCCATCCGGATTAGTTTTTTACTGGACTACGTGCTAAAAGAAAATATTGATAACTGAAACGCTAGTTTTCTAGCCAACGCCCATAAGGGCAGTTCTTCGTGAACCCTTTATTAAGAACATATACGAGTAAGTCTAAAAAGTTCTCTAAACTGAATTTTTTAGTGAACAAACAAATCCGGCTTTAAACGACACAAAGGCAATCATCAGTGCCATAGAAGTGAAGACTAAACGTAGCTCCTTTTTTAAAAACTAGTTCATAATAATAATAATGCCCGTTTAGAGCTTAGCGGCACATCAGGGATAGCCTTGCGGGAACATTCTCGAGTGGTAGTGGTGACCATTTAAGTGCTCATTGATAGCTAATTGTGTATTGTCAAATTCTTTAGTTTCTGCGTGTTGATGTTGTATTATACATATAAATTATATATATATATATATATATATATATATATATATATATATATATATATATATATATATATATATATATATAGATATGTATAATTAAATAAAATTCTTTCGATGCATAACAGTAATTCGTAATAAAATCGATATACACTGGTTGACGTAACATATCTTTACATACTGAGAAGTCTTATATATTTTAACTTGAAAGGGCTCTTTCCTTTTTAGATTAATAGAATGACACACCTGTATACAATAAATCATACACCTGGATACAATGTGCAACGTTTTTTGCATCCACATCTCTTCAAAGACAGAAAAATTATCATAATAACGCTGCTAATCAAGTGTGGTATTTATATGAACATCAGATCATTTCAGATCGAGGTGAAACTTTGTATACGATACGGCGACCTTTTTTCGATACGGTGCCGAATTTTTGAAGTTTTCTTATACGAAATTATTTCGGAACGAGATGAAACTCGGTGTATGATACAACTACTGTAAGTAAATGAAGGATCTTTAATAAAGATCCTTTATTAAAGATTGAGGAACATTTCTGACTCCATGGATGTTGTATGAGATAGAGAAATAGGAGCAAACTTACCTTCCCCTTAGTTATAATGAAAGAAAGGCACCAAACGCAGGTTATGTAGCAAGGTTGTCGAGTTTGCTTCTCAACTTTCTTTTCTGTTTCTCGGGATTGTTACATTTGTGGTGCTTGTTAAGTCACTTGTGCTTATTTAATTTTAAATTTTGGAATATACTTAGCCACTTCAGTGAGTGATAATTTAAGCGTGTTTTGTTATAACATTCTCAAGCAATAAAATGGGAAACCATTGAGAGGTAAGTTTGCCTCTAAAATTTAAGACCTGCTTTGTTATAAGAATTGTAAGCATGCGCAGTTTGTACCAAGCATAAGCAGTTGGTTTTTGACGTGTGTTTCGAGTTGAATTCTCTCTATTTTTTGGTTTTCGATGGGGTCACTTTTTTGTATGGCAGATCGACTTAGTGCGTCATCCCCTTTATTCATGATCCTTGTCACTCTTAAAGGAGGTTTCAATGAGGTTACACAGAGCCCCTGAATCCCCCAAAATGATGTTTCAGGCCTATCTATGCCTATGCTATGCCTCCTCTAGTATATATCTCAATGGTTATGATTATTTCATTTCCTGTATTCAAGATCCTCAATCAATAATAAGGTAATCATATCAATAAGGTTATCATATCTCGCGATACGAGTGCTAATGGTTCGATGGACCATTATCCGTTTCACCACGTGACAATCAATTTCTGTATCATTCGAAACACCCTACTTCTTCGTTCTTTGACATTTAGAAAAGTCATTTTGTTTGAAAAACTTTTCTCCTGTTTGAAAAAAACTTTATACCATTACAGCACGCTATCAGAAGAATCACGCTAACTAATCGCAATAAAACTTTAAGTTTTTGAACAGTATGATTTATTCTGGTAAAAATTCCCTTCATTCGTGTCATTTTACAGTAATTTTCATGATTAAAGTTGAGGAAATTAAATAAAAATGTAGAACACAAATTATATAACATTTGATACTACCGAATTTCGCTTCACATGAATAGACACAGAGATTTATGATTAAACTTAAGAATCCCTCGGCGCACTAATGAGTTAGACGTAACGAATCAGAGTAGAAGATTAGTTGTTACATTCCTACAAGTCTCCGATTGTGACATTTATCGATCTAATGAGTTAACGTGACCAAACAAATGACGAACGTCAAATCATAGAGCAGTCCCCTGGTATAGTTTACTTGTTACATTCTTAGGTGCCTCCGATTGTGAGATTTATCACTTTGATGAGTTAGACGTAACTAAACAGAGTGGAAGATAATGTCAATCCATAAATAATGACGAACGTCGATTGATGGAGCAGTCCCCTGGTATATTTTACTTGTTACAATCTTAGGTGCCTCCGATTGTGACATTTATCAATCTGGTGAGTTAGACTTGACCGAACGGAGTGGAAGATAATGTCAATCTATCAATAACAACGAACGTCGATTCATGGAACAGTCCCCTGGTATATTTACTTTATTTACATTTGAATACGCCTAATATATATAGGATTTTCCTGAATCACTTGTTTCATATGCTAACGTTTGACGTATCTATAAATTTATGTACAAACCACAAGAAATGTTTTGAACATAAATCTATGATATATGTCAAACAATAGATTGATGAAACATTACCTGTATTAGATGATATTACTAACTCATATAATAGAATGCACTGCAGGTTCCAAACTAGACAATATTATAATGTAGTAGTAGTAGTTAAATGGGGGGAAGGTAGTAACTACCAGGCAAGTAGGCCATGTTGTTGGGCCCTTTTTGCCAGCTCCCTAAGATAGTGTTCTACTCCTTTTAATTTTAAGTGTAAGTATATTTCATCTAGTTTAGACATATTTCACTGACTCATATAGTCTAGTGAAAACTAGGAACAACACGTGCCCTCGCCGTTAAACCAAACCTCCATACACTTTTAAACTACAAGGCAGACACACTATAGTATTATAATAAATCTACTATGAGGGTCCTAAATTTTGCCTATACCCAGTTCCATTTAGGGTAAGGGATCTTTAACAAGTACCTGACAACGCACAGGCTCGAGACCACCGGCTTTACGTCCCTTCTGAATGGCGTGGTACGCAGAATTTGTATCCCTCTCAAAAAAATCCCAGAGGCCTGTGCTGGGATTAAACTCATGACTAAAGAAACTTGGAAGTTTAAAGTCCATCCATTCTGTGCATTGGCCGCGTACCTTAACCACTACACCACGGGTGATTACCCCATATTATACGGTAGTCTCTAATTTAACTTTTTAAAATTATCAAAAGTGTTAACAAATTCACCATATGTGGGTAATAGGTTCCTAAGTAATAATGGTGAATTTTAACCCACAAGTATCAATTCCTACCTAGTGTATCTATGGGGTTTGTTGAAACAATGTTGGTAAATAACAGGATGTGCAACCGATGAGAAAGCGAGCAAAGCACCGCTGAGAAAGCGAGTCCGAAACGGCGAGGATGAAAAAGCGAATTAATGTTTAAAAAATATTATTTAGTATGGAAACTATATACATACCTATATATCACATAAATTTAACATAGGAACAAGTTGCTTTTAAAAAAATATGCCCTTGCATGTTAAATAGTCGCTAACCTAGACAATATTAAATCGCATAAACCCAAACCCTTTTGTAAACTACTAAAAAGAAAACATTCTATATGTATGTCAGTAAATAACCTAACATCAAGTAGAGGTAAAAATATTGGAATTTCGTCAAAAATTAATATTAATTATAAAAGTTTTTTTTTATTTAATTTGTCGTCTTACCTATTGTAAGGTTGATTTTGAAGGCAAGACATTTTTTTTAGGAAGAAGGTGAAAATTTTGATAAACGATGGATTTATAGGAAACGTGTCCCTTCCCTTATCGAAAAATTCTAGAAAGATCAAGAATTATTAATTTCACTTTATTAGGTCATGAATTGTGTTTAGTTTTATATGCTTAAGCGTACAAAGTTTTATATGCTTAACCGTACAAAGTTTTATATGATTAAGCGTACTAAGTTTTATATGCTTAAGCGTACAAAGTGTCATATACTTAAGCGTACTAAGTTTTATATGCTTAAGAGTACAAAGTTTTATATGCTTAAGGGTACAAAGTTTTATATGCTTAAGCGTATAACTTTTAAGCGTTTCAAATTTACCATTACTGTTTAGATAACTATCACCTAAATATAGCAATTTTGTTACCAAATTTATCGTAAACATATCGGGATCTATAATAAATTTATATAGAAATTGATCCGAAAGCTATAGCTAAAGGTGTAATTAAAGATTGGCTCTTAACCAATCACCTGCACCACTGGAAAAAATCCTCTGACATGAGTTAAAAGGTGTGAGTGGCATACGTTAAAAGGACCCAGTCCCAAAGTAACTGAGGACCTCCTCAGTCTCAGCAGAAGGGACCTTAGAACAGTAACTGGACTACTGACTGGTCACTTTTACTTCCGAAAACATCTCCATACCATTGGTATCTTTAAAGATAACCCAGGGTGTAGGCTTTGTGAATCGGAAACCGAAACTGCATCTCACATACTTCTGAGATGTGAAGCCCTAGCCTTTCAAAGGTTCTCCAACTTTGGTAGCAGCATTCTCACTAAGTTTGACTCTACCAATGAATCATTGGTCAAAAAGATCCTAGACCTAGTCCGGGGAAAAGGATTATTCTGTTATGGACCAATAGAGGGGATTGTACAATAGACTTCTAATCGCAGTGCAAATGGGGTCTATCCTCGACTCCAACCCCAATCTTTAATAATAATAATCCGGGGATGTCAAAAAATGTACATGGATGAAAAATTAATCCGTAAACTGATTCTAACGTAAAATAGATGTTTACATTAATTTTAGAAAGTTTAGATTGAGACTGAAAATTAATATTTTCAACACCCCTGCGGAGGAGGGTGCTTCGAAACCACTTTACTACAATATTGCAAGTTCGGTCTTTGTTGGAATCCAATGCTAAAGTAATTTATCATAAGCTACAAGGTAAAGATTGCTTCTGAGCTTAATCTAATAGTTGTGGAAATTTATACACCTGGTGAATGTAACGACATTATACCCTTAAGAATGAGGGAAGACATTGTTCTAGATTTTCCATCTCTCCGCAGTCAGTAAGAAGACTCGAACGAGTTCAATTTTGAATATGTGTTCTCGCACAAGCACATGGAGCGTACACGGAGCGCCTCGGCCGCTCCGCGGTAGAGGCCTTTATTTTATACTACCTTCCCACCATCTAGCACTACTGAACATAAAAGACACATTAGAGGTCATTGACCTAGACGTTTACAAGCAAACGTGTGTTTTTTAGTAACTATCACCCAAAAATGATAATTTTGGCGATAGTATTAGTTTTCCACAAAGTCACTTCCTCCTGGAAAAACTTGTCTCCTCTGACGAAGTAGTTATGAGGGAAAGTCTCCCGTGGTGTAGTGGTCAAGACACAGAATAAATGGACTTTAGTCATGGGTTCAATCCCAGCACGGGCCTCTAGGATTTTTATGAGAGGGATGAAAATTCTGTGTACCACGTCCTTCAGAAGGGACGTAAAGCCGGTGGTCTCGAGCCTGTGCGTTGTCAGGCACTCGTTAAAGATCTCTTACCCTAAATGAAACTGGGTATAGGTAAAATTTAGGACCCTCATTGTAGATTCATTATAATACTATACTGTTTCTGCCTCGTAGTTTAAAGTGTGTGGAGGTTTGGTTTAACAGTGAGAGCACGAGTTGTTCCTAGTTTTCACTATACTATAAGAGTCAGTGAAAATATGTATGATTGCTTGAAAAAGCATTAGAGGAACCACAGAAATTCACGACTATTCTGTATAGATTAGATGAAATATACCTACACTTGAAATAAAAGGAGTAGAACACTATCTTAGGGAGCTGGCAAAAATACTTTTATATTTTAATAAAAGTACTTTTCACCTCCGAGGACAATAATGAATGTAAAAAAAACTCCTAGGACGTAAAAGTAATTCATCTGTTGCCGCCATTACTGTAATGTAGCGTGTTCAAAAAAACAATCTGTGTTCTAATTGACAATTTTTGTGTGTTTATTTGTAAAGCTTTTACATTTTTGAGTAAAAGTGTGAAGCTATGGATGAATTCAATGACGACGATAATATGAAGTTAATTGGACGTTTGTTTTTTTTCAATTAAGTATATAGCGCAGTTTATTTAATGAGTGCTACCTCAAAAAAATAATGTATGCCATCCGGCTGAGAATGTCTTTATGTCTTGAAAATTTTTTCCGACTCGCTTCGCTCGTCGGTAAATCTAATTGCCGTGAATAAAGACACACTTCTCAGCCTTATGGCATAATAACTATTTTATGACGTCATTAATCCACAATAGTGACAGCGAAAATTTCGGAAAATCATAAAACGAGGAGAAACGATGCTTTCGTAATAAGATTTGGAACAATGTAGCCATGTATAAGGCTAAAATATAAGCTAAGTTTGATCTTATTATCAGGAGTAGTTCAATTTTTATGGAATGACTTTTGTACGTTTTTTAAAAATTCGTAAAAATTTCGAAAATGATCCGATGGAGTTGAAATTAGGCACAATTGTACAACTTAACGTTATAAATAAGTACACCAAGTTTTTGTCGTAATACGGCATGTATATCTATGGTTTTTGTTGGATCATAAAAGTTAAGGAGGATTGAGCATGGTCAGTGCTGTATGGGTGACCGCTAAGAATGTAACAGATGTACTTACTATCTGAAGATGAGCGAAGGGAGACCGAAGGCTTGCTGCAGTATAAATTTGGCGAATTTTAAATTCTTAGGACGAGTGAAGCGAGTCCGAATTATACATATAGAGAATCCGATGTGACAAGTAAAAGTTGCGAGGTACCCCGTACCTGATTTTTTACATCTGAATCGCATAAATGGACTACTACCACCTCATCCGATTGCTAGATTTGTCCTTGCTAGATCTTGGCTAAAATCTTGTAACCATACCTCTCATGGATTGGTTTTTCCTACACACAAATTTCTACTAACACGGGTCTGAAGAGAAGCTAAAACTGCGACATTTATATAAATGCAGGAAGCACTGTAACACATCGCCTTTAGCTCCATTTTCTTATCTTTTAACCCGACGTAAGCGAAAAATGACGATAGTAGAGATTCAACTTAAAATGACTTTCTACTTATCATGTTTTATATCTGGAAACTACTAGTGCCCGCTTTGCCCAGGCCAAGAGAGACTTATTCATTCATGCCTTATCTACCTTCCTCTTGCAATAATTTAACCGGATCGAATCTTGAATATTGATAAGATGAGAGCAGGTTAAGTAAATAATGTTACATTTTTCATACGCTACTTGAGATCTTGGTGGTGTAAGGGTTAGGACATATATCTGCCACTTAGATAGTTCGGGTTCAATCCCAGTCGGGACCTCTTGATTTTTTATGGAAATCTTTACGTTTTTAGTCTTTTAAAAAGGATTAAGGAGGTAATTATAATAATAATGCCTGTTTAGAGCTTTGCAGTTCATAAGAGATAACCCCTGAGGGAAACTCTTAAGTGGTAGGGGCAAACGTTACGCTTAAAGTGCAATTTTAAATTAGCTATAGTTTATTTAATCAAATCTTGTATAAATTGAAAGCGTAACCTGGGATGCGAACCTCATACCTTCGTGGATTCTAAGGCCAATATAAAGACTAACGATTTAACGACCTTGGCCATAGAGGTGGCTTAAGGCGATACATCCGAGCTTTTATTACTGATTGGGTATTAATATAAATATATAAATTATTCATAGAAATCAAAGAACTGGAAAGTGTGCGACGATCAGCTATGAATAAGAACAATTTGAAAATAGAGAAGATAATGTCTATGAAAGTTAAGTTTGAAAATGAATGCGAAGCTGAGGTGAGAACAGCGATGAAAGCTGGGCTCTGTCACAAGGACTGACGACCGATTGTGTAGGGTAAAAGGATCCTGTCAGCAATTTAGTAAATGATACTTTCTGTCGAGTGGCGCCACAACACTCACCAAGAAGATTTGTATTGATTAACTGGTGAAGATTCCAGAAGACAAGATAAAATATTTTAGAAATTTTAAGGCGTAATATACGCCTAACAATTTCTTCAATATCTTACAAATTTAAAAAACCCATCCATTGTTTGAATATTAAAACATTGGATGGAGTCGTGGAAGAGTAGGACGATAACAGAAACCAAAGGATGTAGGTTTCTGACGAGTAAGTGTTTTGGTTCCACTTAACAACAATCATCACTGACAACTTAGCTGCAAGAATATTTCATTCCTCCACGTCCGGTCACAAGTCCGTAGGTCAGACCCCAGTTGTTATCCACGCCGTCAACTTTAATTCATTCATCAGCTTTAGTTTCCATAGTCTTTACCCTTTCCGTTTTCAAATTCTTATTGGAAGGTGATCCTGTATGGTCCAGTTGTTCGATTTCTATTCAAACTACGCTTAGTATACAGTGTGGATTCGATCCTTCGACAAATCATTACATCGACAGTCGACGGTACGAACCTATTGTTGCGTCGACAAATCATTCAGTCAACAAGTTATTTGTCGACAGAATGATTTTTCTACGGTACGAACCGGGTTATTGCGTCGACAAATAGTTCCATCGACAAATTATTCCGGCGACAAATCTTTCCGTTGACAAGATATTTTCGACGCATGATTAGTCGACGCAATGATTTGTCGACAAAACGATACGGAGAAACGAGCCTACTACACCGTCATCTCATATGACGATATCATCTCATATCATACTAGAAAGCAACTCAAATCTATGAAAATTCACCTCACTGAAAATTCTCTACGTTTTATATTTTTATCTTTATGGCTGAAAATAAGATAAAAAATCGGGTACGGGGTACATCGAAACTTCTCATTACATCGCATTCGCTACGCTCATCCTCCTTGCTTCGGACTCGCTTCGCTCGTCCTCAAAAATACAGTTTGCCAAATTTATACTGCAACATGCCTTCGGACTCGCTTCGCTCGTCTTCACATGGTAAATGCATCCGTATCATTCTCAATGGTCACCAATACAGCACTGACCACGCTCAACACACCTTAATTTTTATGATCCAACAAAAATCATGGATATACTTGTCGTATTGAAAGGAAACTTAGTGTACTTATAAATTAGGTAATAATACACATTTGTACCAAATTTCAACTCTGATTTTTACAATTTTTTAAAAAACGTACACAAGTCATTCAATAAAAATTGAACTAATGCTGATAATGAGATGAAACATGGTACATATATTAGCTTTATACAAGGCTACATTGTGCCAAATCCAATCCGATCGCATCATTTTTCCGCGTTTTTTTTATTTTTCAAAATTTTGCTGAATCATTATTGTGGATTAATGACGTCATAAAAAAAATGTCCGATTAGAACAACTAAAGCTGTAGACTGATTTTTGTACACAATTTCAACTCTCTAGCATAAATACACTGAGCGCTACGATGATAAAACACACACACACATTCAAACAGACAACTTTAAGAAAACCACTCAGGTGGCCTTTAAAACACCTGAAACGGACAATTTCGGTTTTATACCGGTTTTGGATTATTTTGCAAACACAATACTTTTCCTATATACCTACGTTATAAATGAGGAAAAGTGAAAATTCTAAATATACATATAACATGTGTAAATATGAAAAATATTTATCTAAAATATGATGTAAGGATTTATATAAAATCAAGTAACATTATTTATGTTATTACATGGGTTGAGATTTTATATAGGTAAAAAATAATATGTTTAGCTTCTAAATATCATGTCATGCCAGAGGAGGGGAAGTATCATCAATCACTCGCCTATCTCCGAAGAAAACATACCATATACCATACCTACATTGAAGGTATTATGTTAAAGTAGTTGGATTATGACAGGAATGATAATACTGATGGAAACCCAGCCAATTTCTTATTCTACGTTAATACCTATACAAGATAGGTATATATATATATATGTATATATAATATAATATATATATATATATATATATATTATATATATAATATATATATATATATATATATAATATATAATCATAATAATAATGATAAAAGCCCGTTTAGAGCCTTGCGGTCTATCAGGAATAAACCCTGCGGGAACAACCTTGGGTGGTAGTAGCAACCGTTACGCTTAAAGTGTATTTTAAACTGGGCGATGATTAATCTAAACTATGATTTTTATATAAACTGAGAGCGTAACCTGGGTGCGAACACCAGACTTCTGTGGGTGTCAAAAGTCAGTGTAAATAGTAACTCTCTAACGACCTCAGCCACGGAAGGTATTATATATATATATATATTATATATATAATATATTATATATATATATATATATATATATATATATATATATATATATATATATATATATATATATATATATTATATATATATATATATATATATATATATATATATATATTATATATATATATATATAGAACAACCCTTATAAGGAGCGAAATTCATTTTCAATAAAAATGTACTTTTTAGATGGTCGCATTAGAACAAGAAGGGATAGAAAAATATTGTCATGAACTTATAATGAAACACGAGAAATAGTTCCAAATTTGACATTCTGTATTTAAATTAGATAAATATAACTTACGGTTAGTATGTTTCATTCTTTTATTCTTATGTAAAAACTTACCTGAAAAAAGAAATATAGTGAAGTATTAGTCAACTTAGTTAATATATAATATAAAGAGGAAATAATTGTAATGTCAAATATATAAGTAAGGTTGCTTTTTAAAGCGCTTAATTACTTTAAATATATTTTAAGAAATACTTTAATTTCTTGTTTGGGATTCTTACAAACGTTTGGAAGCCACGACTCCAAAACAATTTGCTCGAAGCGATTTTTCGGGCTGAAACGAATTTCTAGCTAATAAACGATTGTTTTTGGTCAAAAAATTAACGAGGGACTTTCAAAAACTACTGTTAGTAATAGTGTCGAAATTAAGTGACACTTATTCTACACAAATGTTACTTACTTCATTTGCCTAGACAAGTAAGTGCGATTTCCTAGCCCGAGAGTTTCGACATATTTTAATATATTTAGCCCTACCTATAACTCCCTAGGGTGTTAAAAAGGAACTGTCATTCATAACATCTGGATTTTTTATTCAATGTTGTTGTAATAAATCTGGAAAATGCAACATTATACCAGGTAATTATTTCATTAATACATTATTTACCAGTTATTTTTTTATTTATTTAGCCCTACCTATAACTCCCTAGGGTGTTAAAAAGGAACTGTCATTCATAACTACTGAATACCAGGATTTAACCTTAACCTGGATTTATGGTTCAATGTTGTTGTAATAAATCTGGGAAATGCTACTTTATACCAGGTAATTTTTTCATTAACACATTATTTACCAGTTAAAAAAGTTTTATATTTAGTCCTACCTATAACTCCCTAGGGTGTTGAAAAGACCAGTCATTCATACCTTACCTGTTTGTAGTAATAAATGTGGAAAATGCTATTTTATGCCCGGTAATTATTTCATTAATACATTATTTACCAATTAAAAATGTTTTTATCATCTGTTTTTTTACTAAACACAATGGAAATAAGGAAATTCATGCAAGAAAAAAAAACAACAAAAATACATGAAAATTATGTGCTGTTATCACCCCCATAATAAATTAACAAAATAGTAGAATATCCTCTATTAGAAACAAAATTGAGGATTTATAGTTCAATAAATCAGTTTATCGAGATGGTTATAAGGTAAAGGTGATTGATCACCAAGCAAGTATGCCACGCTGGTGGGCCCTTTTGCTAGCTACACTTAGAGTCATAGAGTATAGAATCTTCTATTTAAGGGAGTAAGCAAAAAGACCTAACAACATTACTATCACTAGTAGTCCAAAAGCTGGACCTGAAAAAATTATAATCATTTTGTACTACTTCAAACCTAATTTTTCTGAAAATATACCTTAAAAAAATGAAGAAAAAGTCAACCTTTTTAGTCTACCTATCCAGAGATAGTCTGCCTATCTAGAGTGGAGCTCTTCGTATGATTGCGCATGATCATTTTTGTATAAAATCACACAAATTTCAGTTTTCTTGCAATAAGTGGATTCCTGTAAGTCGTGTGTAAAAAATGAAGAGAACATTTTTTAAAGCTGATACAATGTTCTATAAAACGAGTGTTCAATCATCAAAATTTGATGACTACCACCAAAGTTATGGCTCTTTGAAAACATAAGAAATAGTTAATTTACGCAAATTCAACAAATTTCTTTGTTAAAATATTGGCTTTTGTGAATTTTTCAGCCATTTCTAGTTATCCGATTTTTACGAAAAACTACTCGTTTAATAGGAAATTTTATTTCCTATTATATATCCTACTATTTTCCTAATTTCTCATTTTGTTTTGTTCAAGACCTACAGGGAACCACTTATTGCAAGAAAACAATTTTTTGTGTGCATTTTCCCAATATTTTAAGCGAACGCATTCATATGAAAGGCTCCTCTCGGGATAGGCAGACTATGCATTTCCTTTATAATTTAAGGTATATTTTCAAAAGAATTTTGTTTGAAGTTGAACAAAATTAGTCTTATTTTTTAATGCCTGGGTCTTGGACTATAGACACATCAAACCTACTGTATTAATAATAAATAATAATAAATATGTATATTTATACATCAATAAAGAAAAACAGATTAACAATTTTACTTGTATGATTGATAAGAGATCCTCAAGAAATGATTCTGAGCGAGGACTCTGCTTAGAACCCGTACAGATTATATTATATTTATACAATTTTGTTAATTCGTAATAAATATTTAAATTTGAAACAAACAATATTTAAAATTAAAAAGGTTGTATTTACCGCAAGTTGAAGAAGCAATCGAAGAATCAGCTACCGTCGATACTTGCTGTTGGATATAAATATCCCTGGACCGGTTTCGGCGTAACGCCATCATCAGCAGGCGGGGCAACACTCGAGCTCTCAACTAATAAAGTTAAATCAGTGATTAACTTCTAGTCTCAATGAGCACGACGAGCCCTCTGAAGATGATGATGGCGTTATGCCGAAACCGGTCCAGGGATATTTGTATCCAACAGCAAGTATCGACGGTAGCTGATTCTTCGATTGCAAACAATATTTATTTACAATTAAAAAAAAATAAAAGGAGGGAGATAAAAAGTTAGAGAGAGTGAGAGAGAGAAAAAGAGAGAGAGAGAGTGAAAGGGGGGAAAGGTGGTGATACAGAGTATTTACCACAGAGTAATATTAGAGGCTGTTGCTATTTATTTATATGCCATTTATTTAAAATTGCATATAAATAAACAGCATACAAATAAATATAAATTATTTTTCTATTGAAAAGTTATTGTTTATGTTTTTACACTAACAAAAAACACAAATATATTCTGTTTACTCCCACTACTAAATATGTATTACCCCCGCCTTAGTAATGTATTTTGTATTGATAATTAAATCACTTCCTGCTGAGACATCGTGTGTTATGTATGTGAACTCCCTCCCTACATCACATGGCGTAGGTTCGGATCCTACCGACTGCGCCATGTGATGTAGGGAGGGAGATCAGATATATAACACATACCTTCGGAGTCACAAGGTATAGAATCCCTATCTTCTATCTTAGAGAGATAACAAAAACACCTAATGGCATGACCTACTTGCTAGATAATTCATCACCTCTCCATCACTACAATCACCATAAAAGTCGAATTCCATCAAACTCACCCAGCGATCCAGGAATGTCTTCTTCTAGTTTCACCTCCAACTCTCAACTCGGGTACTTTTAGATGGCTCGTCATTACGCGGCAATCCTCCGATGATTGTCCTTAAACCAGTCAACTCTGCTCGAAGCCTTCAAATTTATGTATTTACCTCCAAATTAAACGATAACTTCCACCCTCTTTCCCTCCCTTGTCATCTAAAAATTCATTAAAAACAACAACTAGATATCTCACCTAAAAATTCGTAGCTATACGAAAAACTTTGCTTAAAGAATAATTATTAAATTATTACAAAAAAACGAATGAATTAATTGTTATATTAATTAATTCATTGATGTATTAAATCTTTTTAATTGTAAAAAAGAAGTTCAGTCTATTCAATTAATCTATCAAATATTCAAAAAAAACAATCAAACATTCAAATAAATCAATAAAATATTCAAATAAATCTATCAAATGCTCAGATAAATCTATCAAATATTAAGGTAAATCTATCAAATATTAAGATAAAACTATCAAATATTCAGATAAATCTATCAAATATTTAGATAAATCTATCAAATATTTAGATAAATCTATCAAATATTCAGATAAATCTATCAAATATTCAGATAAATCTATCAAGTATTCAGATAAATCTATCAAATATTCAAATAAATTTATCTTATATTCAGAAAAAATCTATCAAATATTTAAATAAATCTATCAAATATTCAGATAAATCTATCAAATATTCAGATAAATATATCAAATATTCAGATAAATCTGTCAAATATTCAGATAAATTTGTCAAATATTCACAAAAATCTGTCAAATATTCAGAAAATCTCAAAAAAATCTATCAAACATTCAGATAAATCTATCAAATATTCAAATAAATCTATCAAATATTCAAATAAATCTATCAAAAATTCAAATAAATCTATTAAATATTCAAATAAATCTATCAAATGCTCAAATAAATCTATCAAATATTCAGATAAATCTATCAAATATTTAGATAAATCTATCAAATATTCAGATAAATCTATCAAATATTCATATAAATCATGACCAGATTTGAATTATTTAATGCATGCTATTAATTTCTAGTTTTTAAAAATATTATTTACCATTTATGTATCCAGTTTTTATTATTTATTGTAGTTTAACTTGAAACAAATAGAACATTAATTGCCTCACGCAATTATTGTTTACGCAATAATTTATTACTTTAAACGTTGCTTTCTTATTTTCAATTATTTATGGCATTTTATGGCATTTAATTATTAATTATTATGGCATTTTATAGAAAAAAAGACTTATGCTGTCTTATACATGCCTTGTCCCAAAAAACATGTATAAGTACAAGGCATATGTATAAGTATAAGGTATATGTATAAGACATGGCATATATAAGTAATCTCACCGGCACTGATGATGACCGTTCAGGTTGAAAGCTGACTTTGTTTTATAATAATAAATCATCTGTGGAAAGACAAACTTTATTTAATTATAAGCTTATTCCACATCTCAGTTATCAATCATCAGTATTTATCGGACATACTGTTTTTGTTGGTTCATAAAACATAGTCATCGAGCAAAGTCAGTGCCTGGATGGGTTACCGCTAGGAATAAAACTAAAGTATTCACTATCTAAAGAAGAGCGAAACTAGTCTAAAGACGCGATGCATTAAAAATTTGGAGATATGCGTATTCTAAGGACAAGCGAAGCGAGTCCGAATTAGTGAAGATAAGCGAAACGGATCCAATGTTGAGGGGGCAAATTTCAAAGAAACCCCGTACCCAATTTATTATTAATAATATATAATATATATATATATATATATATAATATATATATATATATATATAATATATATATATAATTTTACACATAGAGATATATTACTAGCTAAAGAAACCTTCGTGCTTTTAGACCCCTAATTACTGTTCCCTTATACCTAAGTATTAGTCTTTTATAACACACGGTTATGATCACAGAGATATTATTACTAGAGGAGCTCTATTGGTTGAATATTAAAACATCGAAAAAATAACCCGACCACCTTCCACTATCAATAATCAAATTTACTGAACAAAATTACAGTGAATTATATAGCAGAACGCTGAACATATAAATCAAAACACAAACAATGTGCAGAAAGGCGAAAAATAAATTGATGTCATAAAACCCTAACTTAATTATAGAAGAGGTTACAATGAGTTACACAGAGCCCTGAGAACCCCAGAATGATGTTTCAAAATAGGCTATGCCCCCTCTAGTATATATCTCTATGATTTTACACACAACATTAAATTCTATCTACCTGAACACATAATTCTTACTTCACATGAAACCCTATTTAATCTATTTTATAATGAAGCTATGCTGTAATTACAGAAGATAATAATTTTTCTTTTTTCAAACAATTTTTATCTTATTATTGAGTTTTTCTTGGCACAACAACGCAATAAAGAGGGAGTTTTTCTCTCAGTTCTGGTAATATATTTTTCCGTAATTTTATAACATTTCATCGATTCAGTTTTAATTAAAAATTGATGTTAACTATTTGACATTTATTATAACTACTAAGTAGGGCTGTACTACAGGTAGCATTTCATGTATTCTAGGGAATTTTTAATTAAATAAATAAATAATACATACACACACACGTATATAATATATATATATATATATATATATATATATATATATATATATATATATATATATATATATATATATATATAATATATATATATATATATATATATATATATATATATATAAATATATTACAGGGTGTACAAAATAAACTCCTTCGAAAGAGGTGGTACTTACAGCTCATTTCCAACAAAAAACTTCATATTAACTATGTCCGATTTTCAACCGTTCTCCACAAGGTCAAATTTTATGATTTTAAAAAACGCGTTGACTTAACTTCATAAAATGACCAATTGTGGCAAACTATAACTGCTAGCTTCAAATATTGGTTTCGTTGGAAAGCTGAGAAAATTTGCTATAAGACACTCACTTGTATTTTCAAAAAACAATTAACATAACAGCCAAAATTTGCATGAAATCAAAAATTAGTAAAATTCTATGATTTTCCAAAAATTTTGAAGTTACTTTGATGAGAAACTAGCAAACTTGAGAACCTCTTGTTTCAGGAAAAACCTTGTTTACCCTCTTTAAGTCAATACCCATATCATTATACGTTGATACGGTGATTTTTTCAGAAAAAGCAAAAATAGGCTAAAAAACACGCTAAAAATGACTCTTACAGACGTGATTTCTGTATAATAGTCCAAGAGCCAGACGCAAAAAACGTGACCGTCTAGCCCCAAAGGTTTACCACTAGATCGACTTATTCTGGCTCCCTGATAATGAATCAGTTGGTTGCTGTTTCAGATAAGAATTTTAGCCCCCGGGCCTCTTTAAAATCCGAAAAATGACCCAAATTCTGTTTTTCGCCAATAACCGGTGTTCCTATTGATTTTATCTAAAAAGTTAAAGGGTTGTTTTTAAAGTTTATTAAATTGTGATAAATCCATTTTTTTAACCATCAAAATCGGTCCAGTAAAACCGGAGATACAAATGTTGAAAGATTACCGAAAAAACTGTAAAAAGCATACATTTTTCTCTCTAGTCTGGCTCTTGGACTATTATACAGAAATCACTTCTGTAAGAGTCATTTTAGCGTGTTTTTGAGCTATTTTTGCTTTTCTGAAAAAAATCACCGTATCAACGTATAATGATATGGGTATTGACTTAAGAGGAGTAAACAAGGTAGTTTCCTGAAACCAAGAGGTTCTCAAGTTTGCTAGTTTTCTCATCAAAGTAACTTCAAAATTTTTGGAAAAATAAAATTTTACTAATTTTTGATTTCATGCAAATTTTTGGCTGTTATGTTAAATTGTTTTTGAAAATACAAGTGAGTGGTCTTATAGCAAATTTTCTCAGCTTTCCAACGAAACCAATATTTTGAAGCTAGCAGTTATAGTTTAGCCACAATTGGTCATTTATGAAGTTAAGTCAACGCGTTTTTTAAAATCATAAAATTTGACCTTGTGGGAGAACGGTTGAAAATCGGACTATAGTTAATATGAAGTTTTTTGTTGGAAATGAGCTGTGTACACTCCTTTCGGGAAGGGAGTTTTAATTTGTACACCTGTATATATATAATATATATATATATATATATTATATATATATATATATATATATATATATATATATATATATATATAATATATATATATATAATATATATATATATATATATATATATATATATATATATATATATATATATATATATATATATATTATTTTATATATTATATTATATATATATATATATATTATATATATATATATATATATATATATATATATATATTTATATATACACCACACACATAGATTTTCGTTCTATGGGACACGAGGACTATCAAATATTTTTTTCGGATCGTAATGAAAATTGGTACAAAAATCAACCTTATTAATATCCTGAACACTATTGTTTATGAAATATGTGTGACGTCACTAAACCACAATAATGACCCCACAAACATTCGAAGAAATCACAAATAGCGAATCCAATGTGATGAGGAAAGGCTCCGAGGAACCTCGTACCCGAGTTTTTTGACAAATCTTTTAACTACAAATATGCGCCGACAGTAGCATTCATAAAATACGTGTACTATAACAATAGACACATGTAGTAATAAACAATAAACATTTAAAATGTTAATTTGCCCCGATAAGCTACTTACTATGAATTGATAAACCTTATCAAACATTACAGAATAACTTAACACAATTATGCGGGAAATGATAACGAGCAAGCAGTGATAAGATACAGCAAGGTCATATGAGTTTTTTCAACGATATTTAAGTAAGAAATATAAATCTATTTTTCAATGGGTTTTCTTATTAATTTTTAATGGTACTTGAAGATTTTTTCGTTAGTTTCTATCCAATAGTTTGAGAATTATCTTTGAAATATTTTGAGGAATAATATAACTTTCTATATAATAACTAAGAATTATCTATAACTATTTCGAGGAATAATATAACTTTCTATACATTAACTAAGAATTATCTATAACTATTTCGAGGAATAATATAACTTTCTATTTAATAGTTTACGAATTATCTACAAAATATTTTGAGGAATAATATAACTTTCTATCTAATATTTTAGGAATTATCTACAAAAAATTTTGGGAAATAATAACCATTTATCAATAGTTTAGAATTATCTACAAAATTTTGAGGAATAATATACCATTTATCCAATAGTTTAAGAATTATCTACGAAATATTTTGAGGAATAATATAACCATTTATCCAATAGTTTCAGAATAATCTACAAAATATTTTGAGGAATAATATAACCATTTAACCAATAGTTTCAGAATAATCTACAAAATATTTTGAGGAATAATATAACCATTTATCCAACAGTTTAAGATTATCTACAAATATTTTGAGAATAATATAACCATTTATCCAATAGTTTCAGAATTATCTACAAATATTTTGAGGAATAATTATAACCATTTATCCAATAGTTTCAGAATATCTACAAAATATTTTGAGGAATAATATAACCATTTATCCAATTGTTTCAGATAAGATTTTGAGAAGAAATATAAATCAATTTTTCAATGTGTTTTCTTATTAATTTTTAATGTTACTTGAAGATCTTTTCGTTAGTTTTGTTTCCTGTCATCTTTATTAGAAGAGAAAAGGGTTGCGATAGCAAACAATTTGACGCTCAAATTTTATTGTTTAATGATCAAATTTAAGAAACCTGCATATCCAAAATAGATCGGGCCGGGGAACCTCGGAAATTTTCTTATCAGATTGGATTTGTACTCTCCCCTTCCTCCCCCCCCCCTTCGGAATCAATTCCCTCGTCCTTAGATAGTAAATACATCTGTTTGATTCACAACGGTCACCCATTAAGGCACTGACCATGCTTGATGCTTCTTAACTTTTTTGATCCAACAAAAATAATAGATGTACCTGTCGTATTAAAACGAAACTTAGTGTACTTATTAAGCATATAAAAAGGCTTTGAACTAAATTTCAAATTAGATTTCTTACCGATTTTGAACAATTTTATTACTATGAATAGTTGATCGATGAATATTCGCACAATTATATTTTGTCAACTTTTCATGTTTCGCAAAACTCATGACTAGTCATACTTATATATTATATAAGTATATTGATGGGTTTTTTATGATCATAAAAGTTAAGCAGTATCGAGCGAGGACAGTGCCTGGATGATTGTTCGCTAAGAATAAAAACGAATGTATTTACTGTCTGAGAACGCGAAGCGAATACGAAAACGCGTGGTAATATAAATGTAGCGATTTGTATATTCTAAGGACTAGCTAAGCGAATCCGAACTCGCTACTTCGATGAGCGTAGCGAATCTAATGTGATGAGAAAAATGCTGAGGTACCTTTTATCCTCTTTTTTCTTACTTTATTTATAAATAAGTATTTTTTTTCCTATTTTCATTTTTTTGCTCTAATTTTTATTAAGGCATTATTATTATATTTTTTTATTTAATTACTTTCATTTAATATTCATCTTTAATTTTTCATCTTCCTCACCTGCCATCTTCATTTTTTAGGGAAAATTTATGTTTCAAAATTACATTATTTTTAATTTTCACAATTAAGGTTTTTATTTCTACAAAATTTTTCAACTTATTCAGTCAACTCAAATTACTTAATAAAAAAAAACAAAAAAAACGCCTTGAAAATTTCATTTATATGTAAATTTTATTTTCCTTTTTTTTTCAACTTTAAATTATTTTTGAGTCGAAAAATAGTTAAAAAGTATTTAATTGAGTGAAAGAAAATAGAAAAACTTCCAATCTATTAAACTTCTGAAATTGAGTGTAAAAAATATGTTAATTTTTATAAAATTTTATTTACACCAAGTTGTTTTGAATTTTTGTTTCTACAGTACTTCACAGTAAACTTTCTGGTTTCATTATGCAAAGCGTCTTCATCTCATAAAAGAAATGAAAGAAAGCACTTGCAAATAAAAATAAAATACCTCTATTAATAATAATTTCTAAAATGATGGTCACATCTGGCTAATCAAGCAGAGGCTACGTTGTCTTTGTGCTATTATATATTATTATATATATATATATTATCTATATATATATATATATTTGTTTTATATATATATATATATATTTTATATATTATATATATAGTTATATATATATATAATATAATATATAATTGTATGTATGTATGTTATGTGGTATGTGTGTGGGTTCTAAATTTCCTTTCTAGTTAAGTAGTTTCCCTGTTGGTTGTGTGCAGTGCAAAGCTAGAACAAAACTTCTTTTTAAGTGTTAATTCATCTTATTACAATA
>JACMZG010000032.1:970729-988759 GCA_018340805.1 Microvelia longipes | reverse complement strand
ATATATTATATGCAATTATGTATCATTAATATTCTTCTTATGTTTATACTGAAGAAAAAAACATAAATTAATGTCTAATTTGCGTCAATCCGTCCATTCGAAATTGTTTTTGGCAAAGGGTTTTTTGGTTAAAGTTTTTATTTTTGGAATTTCAATACATTTGTAGTAAGATTTGATAAATATGTTGCCGTCCGATGTGACTGAGGATATTTGGATAATTTATATCGTATCTTCTATAATTTAGGATAAATCATTCCAATAGCATGTAATGCAAGATCTTATGGCGTCATAAGAATAAGTTTTTATGGCGTCATAAAAATAAGTTTCTATGACGTCAAAAAAATAAGTTACTATGACGTCATAAAAATAAGTTATTATGACGTCTTAAAAATAAGTTATGCGTCATTAAAATAGTTATTATGACGTCATAAAATAGTTTTTATGACGTCATAAAAGTAATTATTGAGTTCTTATGACGTCATATAAAAATAAGATGTTTTATGACGTCATAAAAGCATCAATAAAAATTTTGAAAATGCATAAAACGCAAAAAAATGCAATGATGAGATTAAGATTTAGCACGCATGTAGCCAAATAGATCACTAACATACGTGATTTTTTAAAATTATATTAAATATTTACTTTATTTAAAAACTTTAAAACTTTTACGCCTTATCTCTATCTCATTCAGTTAGGACCACCAAAATAAAACTATTAAATGTGTTCGAAATATCGCTTCACACTTAATAACCAATTTAAGAAGCCGATTTTGTATATCTGCGAAAGCAACAACTTATATCCGTCCTTGAATATTGAAATTAAGCGCCACACCTTCCGTTTGAAAGGAGCGACCGGTCTTGGAGCGCTAAGATTGTGCTTAATTTTGTAAATTATTCTTCGTTTTGATGTTCTTGTTACTTGTTTATCATAATAGTCCAAGAACCAGACACAAAACACGGGAAAACATAGAGATATTATTACTTGAGGAGCCCTGTAGGTTAAATTGTGAAACATCGAAAAAGTAACCTGACCACCTTCGTTTGTAAATATAATCAAACAATCAGCCAAATTACAATAACTTAAATAGAAGAACGTAAACCCACAAATCAAAAACACCATAGAGATATTATTGCTCTATAGGTTAAATTGTGAAACATTGAAAAGTAACCTCACACCTTCGTTTGTAAATATAATCAAACAATCAGTACCAAATTACAATAACTTAAATAGAAGAACGTAAACACCACAAATCAAAACACCATAGAGATATTATTGCCAGAGGAGCCCTATAGGTTAAATTGTGAAACATTGAAAAAGTAACCTCACCACCTTCGTTTGTAAATATAATCAAACAATCAGTACCAAATTACAATAACTTAAATAGAAGAACGTAAAACACAAATCAACACCATAGAGATATTATTGAGAGAGCCCTATAGGTTAAATTGTGAAACATGAAAAGTAACCTCACGTTTTGTAATATAATCAAACAATCAGTACAAATTACATAACTTAAATAGAAGAACGTAAAACCACAATCAAACACCATAGAGATATTATAGAGAGCCTATAGGTAAATTTTGAAACATCGAAAAAGTAAACCTGACCACCTTCGCTTATAAAATTATAAACAAAATGAAATAATCAGTACAAAATTACAAAAAATTATATAGTAGAACATTAAAAATACTAATCAAAACCCAAAAAATGTGCGGGAAGCCGAAATGAAATAATCTATTATAACGCTACCTCAATCTTTAAGGAGGTTGCAATGAGGTTACACGGAGCCTCTGAGAGTCCCAAATAGATGTTTTAGACCTCTCAACGCATTGTGGTAGGCTATACCCCCTTTAGTATATATATCTATGCAAAACACAACCAATGTGCGGCTAGCCGAAATCAATTGATTTATTTTAACCTTAAGGAGGTATCAATGAGGTTATACAGAGCCCGTGAGAGCTCCAAATGAGGATTTGTTCAATGGAACAATCCTCCATTGAGAGAATTCTTTCAAGCCTCTCAATGTTTTGAGATAGGCTATGGCCCCTCAAGTTTGCTCCTATTTCTCTATCTCATACAACTTCCATAGGGTCAGAAAAGTTTCTTAATGCGTCATCCTCTTAATTCAAGATCCATGTGTTAAACATGTTGAACACCGTTGAAATCAAGAGGCCACGCGGAATCGATCCCCACCAATATCTCTCCTTTTAAGTTATCCATAGCGAAAATTCCGATAAAAGTTCACTACAACGACTACAGCACATCATAACAATAATTAATAACAACAACCTGACAAGACTCGTAAATTAAATTCAAAAATATATTAACCGCAAGTCTAAAACAACAATAATAAATATTTTCAAGTAATATTTATATAACAAGTTTAATGTCATAATTAAAAAATGAAAATAATTGCTTTTATGTACTGTTTAATTATTATAAAAACAGAATATCATATTACAGAAACCATTTGTTAGAAACTAAATGGTACGTATGTGACGCGCGATATTTCAAGTGACACTTCATAACCGCAAAATATCCCAGAGGTATTATTATTAAAGATTGGGGTTGGAGTCGAGGATAGACCCCCTTTGCATTGCAACTGGAAGTCTATTGTACAATCCCCTCAATTGGTCCAGGTCAGAATAATCCTTTTCCCCGGACTAGGTCTAGAATCTTTTTGACCAGTGATTCATTGGTAGAGTCAAACTTGGTGAGAGTGCTGCTACCAAAGTTGGTGAACCTTTGAAAGGCTAGGGCTTCACATCTCAGAAGTATGTGAAAGTTTAAGATACTTCGGATTCGCTTCGCTCGCTTTCAAAATATAAAAATCGGCAAATTTATACAGCAACACATTTTAGAACTCTCTTCGCTGCTCCTTATGCTTCGCTTTATTGCTCCTTTAGACACAATAATAAAATTCGTATTATTCCCAGCTGGCTATATTTTTCAAAGCAGTCTATATTTTTCATAGCGGACTATATTTTTCTAAGCAGTCTATATTTTTCAAAGCAGTCTATATTTTTCAAAGCGGTCTATATTTTTCAAAGCGGTCTATATTTTTCATAGCAGTCTATATTTTTCAAAGCGGTCTATATTTTTAGCCATAGCAGTCTATATTTTTCAAAGTGGTCTATATTTTAAGCCGAGGTACCCTCCGCCCACGTTTTTTAAATATATTTTTAAATTTAAAGCAAACACTTTGGTACATTACCGATTTGCTTTAGGTCCCTAATGTATGACAAACTAAATTTTCACAACACATTCCTGAAAGCTTTTATTTCATATTTTTTTTTATTACTTCCATTACGTCGTAAAAGATAAAAAAAAACATTACAATAAATCTAAATAATATCGCGTCAAAATATTCACGTTTTAAAGTCGTTAAATATATTAAAAAACTTTCAAGCGATAAACTTAAATAATGCAGTAACATTACCGTAAATAATAATTTTAATGATAAATAATGTCAGTATTGAAGTGCTGATAATAGTAATAAACAATTTTAATGACGAATAATAACCTACTGTAATATTAATTATAGTAAGATGAATTGCACTATGCATTATTGAATAAAAATAACTATTTAAATAAAATATAATATAAAAACAAATATTTAAATGTAATAAAATAAAAAAAAATTAAATGAACTATAATATAAAAGTAAATATTTAGAAGAAATATAATATGAATGCAAATTTGTTAATGAAATATAATATAAAAATAACTATTAAAAGCTATTTAAATGAGAGAAATATAAAAATAACTAAGTGAACATAATATATATAAAAGTAAATATTTAAATGAAATATAATAAAAAATAATTATTTAAAGAACTATAATATAAAAGTAAATATTTAATGAGAGATATATAAAATAACTATTAAAGTGCAACTATGATATAAAAGTAAATATTTAGAAGACATATAATATAAAAGTAAATATTAAATGAAATATAAATAAAAAATTATTAATTATAAATAATATAATATAAAAGTAAATATTTAAAAATATAAATATAAAATGACTATTATTGAAATATATTTATTAGAACTAATATATTAATAACTTATAAAGTATAATATTTAAAATGAAATATAACATAAAGTAAATATTTAAATGAATAATATAAAAATAAAATGAGATATTAATTAAAATTGAAAATAACTACTTTTATGACTATAGTAAATAATTAACTGAGATATAATATAAATAAAAATAACTATGAAATGAACATAAATATTAAATGAGTATAATATAAACTATTTAAATGAACTATGAAAGTAAACATTTAAATGAACTATGATATAAATTTATGATTTAACCTTTACCGTGAGAATGCCTATAGTCACGTGATGAATGACGTTGTAAGCGCAAAAAGAATAACCATCTTATTAAATGTTGTTTTTTAAAATGTTTAAAATGCAGTAAAAAATTAAATAATTGTTCATATTATAAACACAGATTTTATTTTTAATTTACAATAGATACGAAAAACGAATTAAGGTCATAATAGTATAAGCATATTAATATTATATAAAATAGTGTTTGTTTATATATATAATATATATATATATATACTATATATAATATATATATATATATATATATATATGTGTGTTGTGTGTGTGTGTGTGGTGTGTATGTTTATTTATTAAAACATTAAAAAAATAAATTAAATTAATATTATGCCCAATTAAAACACTAAATGAAGATTTCTAAAATAAATAAAGCGACAGTCTCTCCACAAATGTAAAACTATATTTACAAAGCCGGCTTTCGACTGTTAACAGCCATCATCAGTGCCGTAGAGAAGCGAGAAAGGAAGAAAAAATATACTATATCATTTGAGACAGAGTTGAAATCTGACTCAGATTTGCAATTTTTTGAAATGGTTATGGGTCATTCTTGTGGGTTAATACGTCACACATATTTTATAAGCAATAGGGCTCAGGACATTAAAAAAGTTGATTTTTGAATTAAGTTCCATTTCGATCTGAGAATGCATTCGTGTCCCATAGGAACGTCTAGGACACGAAAACCTCGTACATATACATACATAACATTTATACTATATATATATATATATATATATATATATATTAATATATATATATATATATATATATATAATATATATATATATATTATATAAAAATAAATAAAATATATTATATTATATATATATATATATATATAATATAATTATATATATATATATATATATATATATATATATATAAAAATTATTAATAATATAGTTATAAAAACATAACTTACTGATGAGGAAAGCTTATAAAAACACACTCACGCTCTCGTGCCAACGTTTCGAGCATGGACAGCTCTTCATCAGGCACCTGAAGAAATATAATAAACAAAAACAATAGAGACAAGAAATATACAAAAAGTAAAATCAATAACTCAAAGCTACATAATAAAGTACAAACAATAAAAAACCAGCACTTACAGAGAACTACGTTAACGTTATAGTCATAAAAAAAATTACAAAAAAGTAACTTAAATAAAAGCACATTAAACAAGGCATAAAAGTAAATAAAAACAAAGAGGTTACCTAAAAAGAGAAGAACCTGTCAAGGCATATATGCTGTAAGCGCAACAACATGGCGGACAACAACCAGTTTCCCATTCTTCAAAGAAACCCTAAGGAGATAAAAGGAATAAAACCAAAATAAAAAAGGAAGAATAGAGAAAGGGGGGGGGACAATGATGGATACCATAATGCCAAACACAGAAAGAACCATACAGGTTCCAACCCAAAACCGTACAAAATGTAGCAATCAAGAGTGAAACCCTGGAGATAAATAAAAATAAGGAAAAGAGAAAACCAGATAGACCCTAAGTTTTAAATAAGTTAAGGCAATCAATAAGAAGTATTAAGTACACCACTAATATCAGTCCTAGCATTGCAACTATTACTAGTATCCCTGATAATAAACATCTCCATCCACTTTAACTCTCTTCATTATCTCCTTACAAACATACCTCTCATTATCAAGATCAAAAGTATGCTTCTCTATTCAAAGCGTGACAGGCTAGCGCAGTATACCTTTCTCCCTTCCAAAAATTAACCCTATGCTGGTAAAGCTCGTCTTAATTATATCTAGTTGTATGACCAACATAAGCAGAATTACCGTCATTACAATTCGGCTAATAAACAAATTGACTGAAGTTGATGAGGACTTATCTTTGAGGCGTAAAGCGCGTCAATCCTACGCTTAGGATAGGAAAGCACACTTCTTTCCACTAGTCTGACAGTACAGCGACCTTGCCAACTTCTCACTGAGCCCTGTAATGGTAGGGGAGCTTACAGATTTACTGACAAGCCATCCACAGTGTCACTTTCTCTGGATGTTCATATAGGAGTGGAACATAACATAATCAGCTCTGTTCCACAAAGGATCCAATAGGCTGCAGGGATTTATTATTCCGAAGATTGGTTGGAAGACTATCTCCTTATTCTTTTGTGACAAGCTAGCTGACTGATTGTTTTAACACGCTTTATAAGATTAAGCACAATTAACCTTTTAAATTAGAGGTGGCCGCGTTAAAAGGAAGCATTCCGCCCCGTAAAAGAAACAGGGCTTTTATACCAATTATTATAATGATTGCCCGTTCAGTTCGACTTTATGTCATGTCAGAACAGTAACTTACCTTGCGCATCCTCTTCCTCAATAGTAAACCGCAAACGAGGGANGATAGAAAGCACAACTTCTTTCACTAGTCTGAATACGCGACCTTGCCAACTTCTCACTGAGCCCTGTAATGTAGGGGAGCTTACAGAATTTACTGCAAGGCCATCCACAGTGTCACTTCTTGGATGTTCATTAGGAGGTGGAACATTAACATAATCAGCTCTGTTCACAAAAGATCCAATGAGGCTGGCAGGGTATTTATTATTCCGAAGGATGTTGAAGACTATCTCCTTATTCTTTTGGTGAAAGCTAACCGACTGATTGTTTTAACACGCTTTATAAGATTTAAAGCACAATTAACCTTTTAAATAGAGTGGGCCGGAGTTAAAAGGAAGCATTACGCCCCGAAGAACAGGGCTTTTGGATACCAATCAGTTAATAAGATTGCCTGTTTCAGTTCGACTTTACTGTCATGTCAAGGAAAAGGTAACTTACCTTGCGCATCCTCTTCCTCAATAGTAAAACCGCAAACGAAGGATGGTAGTGTTGAAACCTCTACAGTAGAATTTAAGCTGTCTCGACGACTACAAGAAAAAGTGTCCATCCATGTAAACCTTAATAAAACTCAATTACAGTCAAGCTGAGCAACACAAGATGTAATGAGATCATGCATAACCATACGTGCTAAAATGGCAGCCAGAGGGCTGCCCTTTTAGCATCAACTTCAGTCCAATGTTGTTTATAAAGCTAATTGTTAATGACTGTAATACTGCTTATGTTGGTTCATACAACTAGATATATTAAAGACGAGGGCTTACTAGCATAGGGTTAATATTCGGAAGGGAGAAAGGTAAATACTGCGCTAGCCTGTCACGCTTTGGATAGAAAGCATACTTTTGATCTTGATAATGTAGAGGTATGTTGTAAGGAGGATAATGAAGAGAAGTTAAAGTGGATGGAGATGTTTATTATCAGGATACTAGTAATAGTTGCAATGCTAGGACTGATATTAGTGGTGTACTTAATACTTCTTATTATAGATTGCTTAACTTATTTAAAACTTAGGGTCTATCTGGTTTTCTCTTTTCCTTATTTTTATTTATCTCCAGGGTTTCACTCTTGATTGCTACCATTTTGCTACGGTTTTTTGGGTTGGAACCTGTATGGGTTCTTTCTGTGTTGTGGCAATTATGGTATCCATCTTGTGCCCCCCCCCTTTCTCTATTCTTCCTTTTTATTTTGGTTTTTATTCCTTTTATCTCCTTAGGGTTTTCTTATGAAGAATGGGAAACTGGTTGTTGTCCGCCATGTTGTTGCGCTTACAGCATAATGCGCTGACCAGGTTCTTTCTTTTTAGGTAACCTTCCTTTGTTTTTATTTACATTTTATGCCTTGTTTTAAATGTGCTTTTATTTAAGTTTACTTTTATTGTAATTTTTTATTTTTATGACTATACGCTTAACGTAGTTCTCTGTAAGTGCTGGTTTTTTATTGTTTGTACTTTATTTACTGTAGCTTTGAGTTATTGATTTTACTTTTTGTATATTTCTTGTCTCTATTGTTTTTGTTTATTATATTGTCTTCAGGTTGCCCTGATGAAGAGCATGTCCATGCTCGAAACGTTGGCACGAGAGAAGTGAGTGTGTTTTTATAAGCCTTATCCTCATTCATTCGTAAGTTATGTTCTGAGGCTTGATTCTGTTCTATTTTAATATATATATATATATATATATATATATATATATATATATATATATATATATATATATATAAATATATATATATATATATATACATATACATATACAATATACATATACACATAATAATATTTAATCTCTTGGGAGTAATCTAATTTCTTCTCGTTAGTACAGTTTATTCTTAGGTTTTTGCTTTTCCAAATAACTGTTTATTTGTGAATCAATTTACTTTGAATATAGATAATTTTAAAATAGAGGAAAATAATATGGTAATAAATTAAAAATAAAATAAATAAATATACGAAATAAATATGAATAAGTAATGAATAAAGTTATAAGACGATGAAAATGTTAAAATACAATATTAAGTGTTAAAGTTTGTTAAAATTTATTAAGTTTTACCAAACTTTGTGAATAAGTCTTCTTCGGAGAGTTAGTTGATTTTGTTGTTCCTTATAATGGAAATCGCAGAGGAAAGTCCTTAGAAATTTTACAAGTGATTTTAAGCGTACAAAAATTTGACTTTTTGTTTTATTGTGGGTAATTTTCATGGGTAAGGAAAATAACATGGTTTTAACAATTTTGTCTTTTTTGATGAGTAAGCAAAAATGGTTACAAATTATATAATATATATATATATATATATATATATAATATATATATATATATATATATATATATATATATATATATTATATATATATATATACATAACCCCATAAGCGTCATTTACATGTTGAAAATTCGCTAATATAACTTCGAAATATCTTTTTAAGAAGCCAAATAAGTCAAAATTGCAATTTCGGAATTATTTACGTAATGTTCTAATTTGCATGCTCTTTTACGAAATGTTTTGCACATTTTTCCTACTTTGGCAAACAATGTGCAATAAAAAGCAGAGATAACAAGTGTACGTCTTTATGACTTACATGAATAACTTTAAATCACATTACGGAACTAAGGTTGTAAAACAAAGGATGTCCAAGGAGGTAACATACACTATTGTTGAGACGGGTGTTCCACCAATAGTAAAAAAGGGGCCTATGCCCTTTTTGCCATATTAGAGAATCTGCGGCCACATCAAGGATCTTGAATAAAGGGGATGACGCAAAATAAAATAAAAAAATAAAAAAAGTTATTTTTTTGGACACAAATCAGACTCTAGGTCTACTTGTGGACAAAAATAAAAAAGTTATTTTTTTGGACCCAAATCAGACTCTAGGTCTACTTGTGGAAAAAAATAAAAAAGTTATTTTTTTAGACACAAATCAGACTCTAGGTCTACTTGTGGACAAAAATAAAAAAAAAGTTATTTTTTGGACACAAATCAGACTCTAGGTCTACTTGTGGAAAAAAATAAAAAAAGTTATTTTTTTGGACACAAATCAGCAAAATGGAAGCTTGAGCTTTGTATCAAGTAGACTCTAGGTCTACTTGTGGAAAAAAATAAAAAAAGTTATTTTTTTAGACACAAATCAGACTCTAGTTCTAATTGTGGACAAAAATAAAAAAAGTTAAAAAAAAGTCTACTTGTGGACAAGAATCATATAAGGGAATGACGCACGAAGTCGATTTGCCATACAAAAAAGTGACCCCATCGAAAACCAAATAATAGAGAGACTTTAACACGAAACACACGTCAAAAACCAACTGCACATGCTTAGGACAAACGCGCATGCTTAAAAAACCGTCTAACAGTGCAGGTCTTTAATTTTAGAGGCAAACTTAACTCTCAATAATTTTCTATTGTTTATTGCTTGAGTAGGTTATAAACACGCATAATTACCACCCACTAAAGAGGCTAAGTATAGTTCAAAATTTAAAATTATATAAGCACAAATGACTTAACAAGCACCACAAATAAAACAATCACGAGAAGGATAGAAGAAAGTCGAGCAACAATTTGACAGCCTTGCTACATAACCTGCGTTTGGCGCATTTTTTCATTATAACCATGGGAAAGGTAAGTTTGCTGCTATTTCTCTATCTCACAAAACATCCATGGGGTCCAGAAAAGTTCCTTAATGCGTCAACCCCTTTATTCAAGATCCTTGGGCCACATGTATCATAGAGAAAAAACTTGATTTTTTTACAATATGTCAAAAATATTGATTTGCTTGAAATATACACGTCAATCAATAAAATATGTTATCAGAACTAATACTGATAACACATTGAATCTTCGTATGTTTGTAAACTATACATAGTAATATATGTGTAAAAATTTCAGCCAAATCTAAACATTAAATGAAGATTTGTGATTTTTTAAAATGTTTGTGGGGTCATTTTTGTGGGTTACTGACGTCACACACATTTCATAAACAATAGGGTTCAGGACAATAGCAAGGTTAATTAATAAATCAATTTTATTTAAAAAATGATTTACAATGTAATCATACAAAATGACTCCAAAATTTTTTGGAGTGCGTGGCTACTAGTGGCGCAAGCCACTAGGCTTGTACGTAGCTAGTTTTTCGTTTAAATTTTAATTCTCAATTAATTTCTTGTTAGTCTTTTATAATGAAATTAAGTATAAATTATGTTTTTTTTTTTTAAATCGTTTTCTCTTTGAGTTAATATGATATATTTGTGTAAAAGGAGCTAAATTTTTAGGCACTTATTTACTTGGTTCCCAACCTCAATTTAACTTGAAAAAATCTAGTGGATTTGGGTAAGAACTAGGAGGTCTGTCTAAACTCCATTAAAATCCTCAGTTTCGATTTGTTAATGGAGATAAGACTTTAAGAAATTACAATTTTTTTGCTATGAGAACAAAAATATTTTGTAATTTTCCTAAATAAAATAAAATATTTTATATCGCCATATTTACTTGGGTCCCAATTTTATGTTGGGAACCAAGGTACTTTCGCACTATATATATTATTTACTTAATTATCAATCTTTTCTTTTTCCCCCCTTCTCAACCCCATATAAATCCCCATTTACTTTTCAACATCCCCTATTTAAGATTAATTAAATAATTTCTTATTATTTAACAATCTTAGGTCGGTACCTAAGTGAATAATTGCCCTATATCACCATATTTACTTGGGTCCCAACTTCAATGTGGGAACCAAGTAATAAGTACCAATTTTTAAATAATAGGTTTGAAATAAAAAAAAAATAATATATATATTATATATATATATTATATATATATATATATATATATATATATATATATAATATATATATATATATATATATGTTATATATGTGTAAGTTATGTGTTTGGGCGCTTAAGAGACAAAATGAAACTTTAATTTTCGACTTAGTTAGTTAATATAGCCTAAGTTAATTTTAATAACTTGAAAATGCTCTGTGTGATGAAGAGCGAAATATTGTTGGTTAAATATAACACCTAAGTTTCATTTTGTCTCTTAAGTTCCCAAACACATAACTTATACTAATTATGGAGACCAATACAGTTGATAATGTATATATATATATCATAAATAAAGTTAATGAGAAATACAAAATAAAATAAACTAAATAAGTTTAAAGTCAATAAATAAGATGAAAATATAGGATTATTTTTTAATAAGTTTGTCTTGCAATGGAGGGTTAATCCATTCTATTATTTGCTAGAATGTTTTTTTTTTGCTTAAAGTTAGTTTTAATATGATCAGGTACCGTATTGAAAAAGAATAGATCTCCTCACAAAATAATGTTCTACATTTAACAGTTAAAAAGGTTGTATTTACCGCAAGTTAGAAGAAGCAATCGAAGAATCGGCTACCGTCGATACTTGCTGTTGGATTTGAATATCCCTGGACCGGTTTCGGCATAACGCCATCATCAGTAGGCGGGGTAACACTCGAGCTTTCAACTAATAAAGTTGAGAGCCATCTTCCGAGGTCTCGTCGTGCTCATTGAGACTAGAAGTTATTCACTGATATAACTTTATTAGTTGAGAGCTCGAGTGTTGCCTCACCTGCTGATGATGGCGTTATGCCGAAACCGGTCCAGGGATATTCATATCCAACAGCAAGTATGGACAGTAGCTGATTCTTCGATTACATTTAACAGCATTTACTTTTATATTTGTTTTATTTCTAGTACTACGATCGTGATTAATACAGTATTTTCTTTCATTAAAATACTCTAATAGAACTTGATTAGTAAATAACTTTTTTTACTGTGGAAAGCCTCTAAATATACACACGTGACAACAAAAGACATCCTTTATTATAGGTATCGTAACCATACAGAGTCATATGAGATGAATATTAATTATTGTTAAAGAATCTTATAAGGAATATATATTCACAGGTATCCTAGTCTTAGACAAATAAAGTTATTGCAATCATTTGAATGTCAGATAAGATTAATTATGTGTTATAGTAAATTCAGTAACTATTCAGCGCGGAAACTACCGCATAACGTCTACTTTACAAATAAATATGTAAAAAGCCGTCAACAATTCATGTATTATAACCTTAACAGAATCTTGGAGGAGGCTAAATAAAATAATATTTATTTTATGGTGGTGCCTCCACAATGGAAGTCACCCGTGGTGTAGTGGTTTAAGTACGCGGCCAGTACACAGAAAGAATGGATTTAAAACTTCTGAGTTATTTAGTCATGGGTTCGATCCAGCACGAGCCGTCTGGATTTTTTGAGAGGGATAAAAATCTGGTACCACGTCCTTTAGAAGGGATGGTAAAGCCGGTGGTCTCGAGCCTGTGCGTTTGTCAGGTACTTATTAAATCCCATACCCTAAATGAAAATGGGTATAGGCAAAATTTAGGATCCTCATTGTAGACTCATTATTATACTATAGTGTTTCTGCCTTGTAGTTTAAAGTGTATAGAGATTTAGTTTAACAGCGAGGGCACGTGTTGTTCTTAGTTTTCACTAGACTATAAGAATCAGTGAAAATATGTATGATTGCGTAAAAAAAGCATGAAAGGAACCATAGAAAATTACGGCTCGTCCGTCTAGATTAGATGAATATACCTACACTTGAAATTAAAAGGAGTAGAACAACTATCTTAGGGAGCTGGCAAATAGGGCCCAACAACATGGCCTACTTGTCTGGTAGTTACCACTAATCCCCCCCCCATATTACTACTACTAAAGAAGACTACAATAAAGTTACTCATACCAATTTTTAAACAATTAACATATTGCAAATATTTTGAAAATCCTCAATCTTTTTTATTACTTAATTTTATTTTATTACAACACATTAATTGATATTTTTAATTAACATGTTCATTTCATAATCATACAGAACAGAAGCATCCGTTTAGAAACTATCATTGTTTTTAATGTGCCAAACACAAATACAACCAATAGAATCCCTCAATCATGTAAACAAAGGTCATCATCAATAATGTATTACAGGACGATTTCTTCTGTAAAAATTAATGTAATGTTTTGTTTTACTGTCTTAACTTTGTTATTTATTTGTATTTTATTTGTTTTTATTTATTGTTTTAGTATTGAACATTTATGATTAATTATTTATGGTTTCTATTTCTTTCTACAGGCACTGATGATGGCCTCATGTTAGGTTGAAAGCGCTTTGAATAAATTATTGTTTTGTGGAGAGACTCTTTTCTTCGTTCTTTTAATAATGTAATTATTTATCCGCAAACAATCATCAAAGACTACGCTTTGCAATTAAATTACGTAACTTATTATACAGTAAATGACATAGATATTAAATAACAAATATTCTCATAAGGTTAAATTTCAATATTCGTGGGATACGAGATAATTCTTATTTCTCACAGATCTCTAATATGCCGAAGCTAATAAAATATACCATTAAACAAAAATTTAGACATTTCTGGTCAAAGTCATTGAAGAAGAAAATTTTCTTTGAAAATAATTTTTGGTACTGGAGTGACACGGGAAGCTCGAATTTACTCGATATTTTGAAGCTTTACTCAAAGAGACTAATACTTAGAGGAGGATACAACGGCTCTTAATCTGGGTAGCTGGTACTCACTAATCTGGAGCATACAAGCTCTGGTAGCTTGGTACTCAAAGAGACTAAATACTTAGAGGAGGATACAACAGCTTTATCATTCCTGGGTAGCTTGGTACTCAAGAGACTAATACTAGTAGAGGAGCATACAACGGCTCTTATCATTCCCTGGTAGCTTGGTACTCAAAGAGACTATACTTAGGGGAGGATACAACAGCTTTATCATTCCTGGGAGCTTGGTACTCAAGAGACTAATACTTAGAGGGAGGCATACAACAGCTCTTATCATTCCTGGGTAGCTTGGTACTCAAAGAGACTAATACTTTAGAGGGAGGATACAAGCTTTATCATTCCCTGGTAGCTTGGTAACTCAAAGAGACTAATACTATAGAGGGAGGATTAACAACAGCTCTTATCATTCCCTGGGTACTTGTACTCCCTTAAGAGGAGGGCTCTTATACTTCTGGGTAGCTTGGTACTCAAAGAGACTAATACTTAGACGAAGGATACAACAGCTTGCGTAGTGAATCCGATGTGATGAGAAAAAGTTTTGTACCACTTTCCCAATTTTTTATGTTTCAAGGACAATTAAGCGTTTCCAGAGATATAATAAAATATATATTAGGTATTTTTAATATGTTTGGAATAAGCATCGAACCATTTGAGATTCGGCTCGCATGTTTTTATGTATAAGATCAACATATGTAACATGTTTCATCCCATTATCAAGATTAGTTACAATTTTAACAAATGGCTTCTTTTAGTTTTTTAACAATTGATCGAAAAAATGTTATTGAGTTGATAATAGGTAGAACAATAAGAAGTATTTGAGTCTATTAAAGAATAAAATAACATACTAAGCATTGTTTCAATGCAGAAAATATATCTACTGTTTTTGTTAGATTATAAAAGTTAAACGGCATCAAGTGAGGACAGTGCTTGGATAGGTGGCTGTTGGGGGAAAAATGTATATATGTACTGTCATAAGAGGAGCGGAAAGTGTCCAAAGACGTGTTGCAGTAAAAATTTGGAGTTAAGTGTATTCTGAGGACGAGAAAAGTGAGTTTCGTAGAAGTGAGAGAGCTTAGAATTCCGATGTGGTAAGAAAGTGAGTTCGTAGAAGTGAGGATGAGCTTAGAGAATCCGATGTGGTAAGAAAAGTGAGTTCGTAGAGAAAAGTGAGTTCGTAGAGTGAGGATGAGCTTGCGATCCGATCTGGTAGGAAAAGTGAGTCGAGAAGTGAGGATGAGCTAGAGAACAAGGTGAGTTCGTAGAAGTGAGGATGAGCTTAGAGAATCCGATGTGGTAAGAAAAGTGAGTTCGTAGAAGTGAGGATGAGCTTAGAGAATCCGATGTGGTAAGAAAAGTGAGTTCGTAGAGAAAAGTGAGTTCGTAGAAGAAAGGATGAGCTTAATGAATCCGATGTGGTAGAAAAACTCTGAGGTACCACGTACCTGATTATTTAACATCATACGAGAGTTCTCTTGACAGGACATTGCTTACTAAAGTGATTAATAACACTAATGATATTTTTATTGACTAAAGTCATTAAGTTAGACACGAAGTAACAGCTATGAGTAATGACTTATCAAGTCCGTATGATTAATGAACTTATTTCCCTTCCATTACTTAAAAAATATGTAACCTAATATAACCTTATCCTTAATCTATTTCTTCAAACAGGAGATAGAAGAATTGCTAAATTTTTACACATTTCTAGGTCTTAATTTTTAACAAATAATTAATACTATCAAAGGAATAATTAAATTTAGAGGCCATTATGAAACAAGAGGCCTCGTTATCTTTGCCGCACCGCGGCCTAAGTGTTTCGCGCCTTGGCCGCTTCGCGGCGTTGGCGCTGGGGGTCGCTATGTGGCTCATGCGCCTCTCTGTAGCCGCTTCGCGGGCACATAGTTACTTATGCACCAAGGGAGCAAAGAATGCAATTATTTCCCTGAGCAGTTAGTTGGTTCCTAAGGCGTAAGCTGAACCAAAGCGTTTAACTCCCGAGGCAAAGCCGAGGTATTTATGTGTTTAATCCCGAGGGCCAGCCGAGGTAAATTTATCATGTTTAACTCCCGAGGCAAAGCCGAGGTATTTATGTGTTTAACTCCCTAGGCAAAGCCGAGGTATTTATGTGTTTAACTCCCGAGGCAAACCGAGGTATTTATGTGTTTATCTCCCGGGGAAGCAGAGTAAGTTATGACTATTAATTCCCGAGGCAAAGCCGAGGAAGGTAATTGCGAGGGAAAATATAGAATTTACTCCCAAGTTGCATACAACATTTTACCTCCAGACGTTGAAATCCTTTAATTATCATTATAATCTTATTTTCATACTTTTTGTTGTATGTTATTCTATTTTTTAGAATATTTTTTAGGCCCCCTAAAAAATATTCTTCACTAAAAACCACTTCCCTAAAATAATGGATATAATTGACTCTAATCCCAATAATAGGAAACACCTTTTAATCCCACGGGAGAAAAGGTTACTTTTTACTCCCAAGTGAATGAAAAGTAACTTTTTCTCCTTGGGAGTGATAGTAACTTCTATAATCCCTAAAAACTAGTCAATAAACTTTACATTAATAAACTTAACACCGTCTGGAGATAAATTTATATTATAATGTATTAATTTATATTCCATTCAAATAAATATTTCTTTCATTTAAACATAATAGCTCTATAATAAAAACGCTTATAATTTATTTTAACATCCAAAAATTTACAAAATGATAAAGCTCACAAAAAATAAAATATTTTATACGACAGGTCTATAATTGGCACAAAACCAACGCCCATAATCCAATAATAATTGGCTTATTATAGTCGGATAAAAAAAAATCCAAAATACTAACACTGACGCAATGCCTTGTTTAGTTTTTGATTTGTTTTAAAGGTCGTTTGACAACTTATTAATGTTTAGCTAAAAAATGTAATTATATTTATTAAAATATAATTGGGAATATTTTTTTTGATAAGTTTGCTTAAATCGATAAACGAGTGCCTTTAAATTCTAAACATAGTTGATGTAATTTATCAGTTCATTATTAGTTTATATAAGTGGCAAACTGCCACGATGCAAACGATTTTTCAAATGTATTAGTGAAAAGAATAATTAAGACTCATAAAGATTTGTTTACATTATGTCAATCAATGACTTGTTTTGTTTGACAAATACATGTCAATCAATAAATCCAGAGCTGATACTGGTAACCAGAGACTATAGATACTTAAACAGTAAGACTGTCGACTTAATGGTGGGAAAAATTTGGATTCCGATCGACACTAGCGCTGCGGGGGACCTACCTTCAATTGAGTGGCGTGTCTTAATTTCCCGCTTTTTTGCCCACAGTCAGTTTGAAATTTAATTTTATACTTTGTATAGTTATACTTCTAACAAACCCTAGCACTTAAATCTTACACAGAACGCTTCTGATTTATTTTAAGTTTTTTCATTCAAGTAATTTATTAATTTAAATTGATTCTATCAGGTAATAAGAAAATAGTTGGCTAAATTTTACACGTGGTAAGAGATAGATTTTTGGCATTAATGCAGCCTGTATTTTAATATAAATCGGCAAGAATGCGCCACATGTGATATAATGTAATTACCAGACAAAAATCGACTAAATCAATAAATTAATTAAATGAAATTTTACACTTTATCTGCCATCAGTAGCGTTCTCTGGAAGTTTTCAAAAAGTTTCTATTTACTTTTAGTTTCGGAATTTTTGAAA
>JACMZG010000032.1:880729-968229 GCA_018340805.1 Microvelia longipes | reverse complement strand
TACTGATTAATTACTAATCCATGTTTTTGAGCTTGTTGTTTGTACCAAAACTTCGGCTGCGAAGCGCCGAGGCCGCTCTTTTTGGGATCAAATAAAACTTATCAACCTTATAAATGTGTCAAATACTTATGTTAATTAATTAGAATAGTAACCAATAATAATGGAGTCATGAAACAAATTTAGAATTTAAAAATCTACATCATCTCGTAAAATATAAGACCGAGTTGATATTGGTAACACATATTAAACTATTTAAAATTATTAGATAAATTGACGTCTAACAAGTTAAAAAGCATGAAACGGATCCTTAAACAAGAAATAGACTATTAAGCACAGAAACACGCATTCCAAAAAAAACTCGCCCGACATGCGGACCAGATATAAACGAATTATTTTGTAGTTATTATTTGGTAGTTATGTAATGTAAAAAACGATAAAAAATGATGGTATCTATACTAGGATTTGAACCCAGGTACCCTAGCTTTGAGTGCTCGTATCGAGTACGGAACACTCTTATTGAACTCATAGGCCCAAAAACATCAAATACGACTCCCTTACTTGAAATGTGTTGTTTAGCAGCCATATTTTAGGTTTTCTGGTATTAACCACGGTTTTATCGGCTTTTTCGTCACTTAGAGTGGTCGCATCGACTTCGGACCAGTTTTATTCGATTCAGCGCCCAAAAATACATAGAAAACGACAACCTACTCGAAATTTTTTTTTTTGTATCGACCATAATATTGGTTTCGTCATTTACAATGGTTGTTTCGACTTTAGGTCACTTAAAATGGTCGTATCGACTTCGGACGAGTTTCATTCCATTTAGCGTCCCAAAAAAACAGAAAAGTACGTTTTTACGTTCCGCAAAAAAAGTTTTGCGGAACATATTTAAACGTCATCAGGGCCCTCTGAAATTGGCTTTGTGTCATGGTCCAGGGTCCGAACCCCACCATAACGCTTATCCCATTAGCAAATTTTTCTACGCTAAAAATTTGAAATTTAGAAATGAATTAGAATAAAAACGAAAATTTCATACAGTGCGTAAATATAATTGTTTTATATTAATATTGTGTATTTGTATTATATTTATACTTAAAAAGATATAATTTACATTTTGATATGTTCTTGACAACGTCAATATTTGAATGATATCACTATTTAAATATACTTCGAACGTGATATAGAGGGAAGAATAATAATGAGATAAATATCTAATAAAAGTCATGATGAAAAAGAAATAATGGGTAATATATTACTGGTGAATATACGAACTATATTTATTTATATTTATTATGCAAAATAACAAAAAATATTAATTGTAATGTAATATTAAATAACAAAAATAAGTTAATTTAAAATTCGCATGCAATTTTAGTTTTATGACTATAGTAGAATATAGATTTTTTTAAATGATAAAAAAAAATTAAAAAAATAAATGTCGAAATCAGTATATAAATGTGTATGTATGGTATATGTAAGTATATATAGAGTGAACGAATAATATATATATATATATATATATATATATATATTATATATATATATATATATATAAATATATATATACATATATATATATATATATATATATATATATATATATATATATATATATATATATATATATATATATATATATATATATATATATATATATATATATATATATATATATAAATAATATATACATACATATATATATATTATATATATATATATATATATATATATATATATATATATATATATATATATATACTATATTATATATAATATATATATATATGTATGATACTGCATCAGTGAAGTCCCCCCATTGAAAAAACCCACCTCTCCCCCCCCCCCCCCTCAATAACCTCCTGCATTTTTTTAGCTATTTAACAAATGTCATAACTTCAGTTGTACTTATCCAATTTTATCGAAAAAAAACTCTTGTTATTATAGGAAATTTTATCAGCTTAAAAAAGTGTTATTTTCATGTATTGCACACAACCTACAGGGAACCACTTTTTGCAAAAAACTTAAATTTGTGCGATTTTCTAATTTTTCGAACAAGCGCATTTATATAAAAGACTCCACCATGGATATGCTTTTCGTTAATAATTTACAAAAAAAATTTGGTTTGAAGTAGTGCAAAATGAGTCACATTTTTTAGACCTGGATTTTGGACTAATATTCTTCAGCATAAATTTAAATATAAACTAGTTTATTAGCAATTATAAATCTTTATATAAAATAATTAGTTTTGTTAGGAAATACAGACTATAATTAATATTCATAAATATTAGTTTTAAATTGCTATCATAAAATTGCAATTATAGATTTTAGTTTTGATATTAAAATAATATTTTTCTACGTTATAAACATATAAAAATCTGGTATGGTGTACCCCGGAATATTTTCCTCATCACATCGGATTCGCTTCGCTCATCCTCCTCCCTTCGGACTCGCTTCGCTCGTCCTCAGAACATACAAGTCGTTAATTTTATACTTCAACACGTCTTCGGGCTTGCTTCGCTTTACATGAGATAGTAGATACACCAGTTTCATTCCTAGCGGTCACCAATCCAGGTACTGAACAAATTTAATTCAGCATATAATCTATGCTGCTTAAATTTTATGATCGAACAGAAATCATGGATATACTTGTTGTATTGAAACGAAACTGAATGCACTTATTTATTACCTAAAGGGGTATAGTAAGTAAGTAAGTAAGCCTTTTTATGCCATTTTGGCAATTCGGCATTTGCCGAGACGTCCATCTGGATTCCCTGAGGTTAGGCAGGTTATCAGACTTTTTTTTTTTTTTTTTAAATTAAAATTTATCTTCTAATTTGAACTTATAGATTTCTTCCTAAACAATCTAAACTAATTGTAATTAATTATTATTATTATTTTATTTAATTATTTTTTCTTTTCTTATTATTTCCATTTAATTATCTTATCATTATTTTGTTTATTTTATTCAAGATTATTTTCTTCTGTTGAGGAATAGCATTTCAGAGAAAGCATATTATTAATTTTGAGTTTAGTCTTTATTGTGATACTCTATTTTATGTAGCCATTCACTAATGTATATATCTCTCATTCTATACCACTCTTTTCTATACCATGCCATTCTTTGCAAAAGGGGTATACTTGTACTAAATTTCAACTTAATTAGATCATTTTTCCGCTTTTATACAATACTTTAAAAAACGTTCACAAGTCATTTAATAACAATTGAACTAATGCTGATAATGAGGTGAAACTTGACACATATGTTAGTCTTACACAAAGCCAGCTGATGCGGGCCAAATTTTAAATTGATCCCAAAATATTTCCGCGTTTATTACTTTTTGAAATTTCCGCTGAGTCATTATTGAGGGTAAATAACGTCACGAAGATTTATTTTCCAAATTGCAAGACTGCACCTATATACTGATTTTTGTACAGAGTGTCAACTCTCTAGAATAATTACACTTAGAGCTACGATGATAACAGAGACACACACACACAAACACAGATACAGATAAATTCGACGAGTTATTTTACAAATTAAAATTTCATTATTAAAATGTATTTTTTTTAAAATAATACATTTTATTCAAATGTATTTTCTAGATAAAACCTTATAATAAAATTTATTTTCTAGATAAGACCTTATATTAAAATGTATTTTTTAGGTAAGACTTTATATTAAATGTATTTTCTAGATTAAACCTTATATTAAAATGTATTTTCTGAATTAAACCTTATATTAAAATGTATTTTCTGGATAAAACCTTATATTAAAATGTATTTTTTAGATAACCCTTATATTAAAATGTATTTTGTAGATAACACCTTATATTGAAATGTATTTCTTACCTTATACTAAGAGGTACTTTCTAGATAAAACCATATATTAAAATGTATTTTAGATAAACATTATATTAAAATGTATTTTCTAGATAAGACCTTATATTAAAATGAATTTTTAGATAAAACCTTATATTAAAATGTATTTTCTAGATAAAACTTTATATTAAAATGGTATTATTAGCTATGTTGTATAACTAAGTATTACCTAAAGATGTTAAAATGTTTAAAATAATTATTCTCCAAGCAAAGTTTGTAAATGTTGGGAAATATAACATAATATTGATAGAACAAAGTATTAAAATAAATTAAAGATGATTTATATCTGACACAGCAGGTTGCCATTATAACAGATCATCGTCAGTGCCTAACTAACTATCACCACCAATGAATTATACATGAGCAGTAATAATTATGTTGAAAGCAGTAACCAGCTGTCAATATAATCAGATATAAATCCTCAGTTACCAAAAGTGGTACCAAAATTACCATGTTCAGGTAATAATTATCAAAATAAAAATAGTAAAAATGAACTTGCAAGATTCAATTTACAGAAATTAGTGACCATTTTCGAAAGTTTAGAACCATATCTTCACTATATTTTTAAGAATATAATATTGACGTATTTAAAATGTGCCACATGTTACATTAACTAAAAACAAAACAATTAGGTACGGGGTACCTTGGAACTTTTCCCCATAACATCGAATTCGCTACGCTCATTCTCCCTATTTCGGACTCGCTTTGCTCGTTCTCAGAATATACAATTCACCAAATTTATACTGCAACACGTCTTCGGACTCGCATCGATCGCCCTCAGATTGTAAATACATCCATTTCATTCTCAGCACTCATCCATACAGCACTGACCACGCTCGATGCTGCTTAACTTTTATGATCCGACAAAAATCAAGGATATACTTGTCGTATTAAAACGGACCTTAGTGTTCTGATTTATTACGTAGACGAATACTATTGTAACAAATTTAAATTCAATTGGATTATCTTCCAATTTAAAAAAAAAAACGTTCACAAGTCATTTGAGAAAAATTGAACTAATGCTGATAATGAGATAAAACTTGTCTTATTCACATATGCGTCCCAAATCTCAATCCGATCGCATCATTTTTCCGGTTAATTATTTTTTTTAAATTTGCTAAGTCATTATTACGGCCAATTTAAAAAAAACTTACACAAGTCATTTGATTAAAATTTAACTAATGATGATAAAGAAGAGAAACTTTTTTTTGCTGAAATAGTTATTTATGCCATAAGGCTGAGAAGTGTGTCTTTATGTAACGGCAATTAGATTTACCGACGAGCGAAGCGAGTCGGGAAAAATTGCCAAGACATAAAGACATTCTCAGCCGGATGGCATACACTATTTTTTTTTGAGGTAGCACTCATTAAAATAAAGCACTCATTAAAAAAAAAAATCAAAAAATAGCACTTATTAAACTGAACTCACCGTCATTAAATTCATCCATAGCTTCACACTTTTACTCAAAAATGTAAAAGCTTTACAAATAAACACACAAAAATTGTCAATTAGAACACCTTTTAAAAACGAAAAAAAAAAAAAATTAGTCTACGAACAAAACAGAAACAAAATGAACGTTTTTTAAATAAAGCTCATGAAGATTTAACACAGATTGTTTTTTGAACACGCTACATTACAGTAATGGCGGCAACATATGAATTACTTTTACGTCCTAGAGTTATTTTACATTCATTATTGTCCTCGAGGTGAAAAAGTACTAAAAACCTCCTATAAACAATAATGATTGGCTTCTCATCCTAAAAACGGTCCAAATAAAGTGCTCAATTACGTACTACCCTCAAAAAAAATGAATTTTCGTAATTTTTACTAAGTATATTGCGGGTTAATGACGTCATAAAAAATATTTTCCGAATAGAGCAACTACATGTATAGGTTGATTTTCGTACAAAGTTTCAACTCACTAGCATAAATACACTAAGAGCTACGACAATGACAGACACACACACATACAGACAGACAACTTTGTGAAAACAACTCAGGAGGTCTTAAACACCTAAAACGGATAAATCCGGTGATATCCCGGTTTCGGATTTTTTCGCAAACACAATACTTTTCCTATATACCTACGGTATAAATGAGGAAAAGTAAAAATAACTAAAACAAATTTATCTTACCCATAAAAAGAAGCATTTAATTAAAAACACACTCTAATGAACAATTAATTTGATCACTCAATTTGTATGTTTTATTAAATTATTTAAACATTATACCACGTTATTTATTTTATTATTATTTTCACTTGTTTATTATTTATATTGCAAATAAATTGTTTTTTCTTTAATAATCTTTGATTTGTTTATTAATATTTACACACTAATCACTTTGTTGAACATTATTTCATTTATTTGAATATACTATTTCTGTAGCCACTGATTTTGAAAACAATTTTTTTTTCAATCACTTATATTTTTTTTTTTAGTTTAAATACATTATTAATTGTAATAAATCTAAGTAAATCATAAACAAAATCACTACTATTTTTTTATTCTAAATAAAATCAGTGCTATTTTTTTATTTGAAAAAACACTGCTTAATGTTTAAATTTAAACAAAATCACAACGCTGAACTTTAATTAATAATAATTAAATTGATATTAAATTAAACATGAATTATTTAAACACAGTGATCACTAGAAGTAAATAATAACTTTAAATTGAACTCAAAAATAATAAAAACGTCTACAAACAATAAAATTTAATTGATTAAATTGTTTCATCACATGTTAAAATTACTTATCGAAATATTAATAATTATTTAAAACTTCTGTTAATTCACATTATAAATATTTTAATTAAAATATTCATCTTTTACCAATTTATTATTTTATATATAAAAAATAGTTAAACTACTCAGCAACAAATTCACAATGTAATTATATTAAATAAAAAAAAAAAAAAATAAGGAAATCACACAGCAGAAGAACGTTTATTTATTATCTTAGAAAAAAAAAGATTGATTATATCTTTAATTTCATTATTTTTAATTAAAAAATAATTACTCAGCAAATTTTTTTTTTATTATCTAAATAAAAAAGATTGAATTTATCTAGCAAATCTTTAATTTCATTATTTTAAATTAAAAAGAATATTACTCAGCATTTTTTTTATTATCTTAAATAAAAAAAGATTGAATTATCCAGAAAATCTTTAATTTCATTATTTTAAATTAAAAAATAATTACTCAGCAAATTTTTTTTTATTATCTTAAATAAAAAAGATTGAATTATCTAGCAAATCTTTAATTTCATTATTTTAAATTAAAAAGAATATTACTCAGCATTTTTTTTTATTATCTTAAATAAAAAAAGATTAAATTATCCAGCAAATCTTTAATTTAATTATTTTACATTAAAAAAAAAATATTACTCAGCAATTTTTTTTATTATCTTAAATAAAAAGTTAAAGAATTACTCTGCAAAAATATTTTTTTAAGTATAAAAATATATTCTTTTTAAATATTAATTAATACATGTCATAGATTTTTTATTGTTATATAGATCGAAAATGTATCGATAATGTGTTTGGGGCGGGAAGGCAGTAATGACACCAGCTGATTCGAGCTACGATTTAATACTGAAAGCGGTTTATAAAGATTCGATGGAGGGACTTAGTTTTTCGAAAGAAACAAGGGGGCGTGTATGCAGTGAACAGTTTAGTCCGACTCCGAGTCTACACGAATATGTCCGATGATTAACGAAGCTGAAAGAAAAACAACGATACGACAAAGCCAACCTAATCGAAGTATAACACAATAGAAATATTTCGCTCAAAATATTACAATAACATTTTAACTTAATAATATGAAATGTTAAAATATATTGATTTTAAATTTAAAATATTTATTTATTATGACCTTAGTATATTACCCTTAATAATACCTCGTTTACACAATGTGTTGAACACCAGGTTGAATCCTCGACACCGATTTTACTCCGAGTAGACGGGGGTCCTTAGTATATTAACTTCAGTAATACCTCGTTTACACGATGTGTTGAACACTGGGTTAAACACCAGGTTGAATCCTCGATACCGATTTTACTCCGAGTAGACGGAGGTCGAACCCCCGTCTACAAGGAGTAAAATCGGTGTCCAGGAATCAACTTAGTGTTCAACACATCGTGAAAACAAGGTATAAAAGATAAATATATTTCACTAAAAAATAAATATTTGTCTCAATAAAACTAAAAAAAACTGGCGTGTCAGTCCGCAAGCCGGTACCACATCGTGGTCTCGACAGTCGGGGTCTCGACACTTCATAACGTCGACACTTTTCGTGGCAGGATTTTACGTTGTATCGACACTTCATAACCTCGACACTTCATAACCTCGACACTTTTCGTGGCAGGATTTTACGTTGTATTGACACTTCATAACGTCGACACTTTTCGTGGCAGGATTTTACGTTGTATCGACACTTCATAACCTCGACACTTCATAACTCGACACTTTTCGTGGCAGGATTTTACGTTGATTGACACTTCATAACCTCGACACTTTTCGTGGCAGGATTTTACGTTGTATCGACACTTCATAACCTCGACACTTCATAACCTCGACACTTTTCGTGGCAGGATTTTACGTTGTATCGACACTTCATAACCTCGACACTTTTCGTGGCAGGATTTTACGTTTATCGTACCTCGACACTTCATATCGACAACTTTTCGTGGCAGATTTTACTCGACTCGACACTTTTCGTGGCAGGATTTTACGTTGTATCGACACTTCATAACGTCGACACTTTTCGTGGCAGGATTTTACGTTGTATCGACACTTCATAACCTCGACACTTCACCCAAATCATGTGTCGATGTTACGCAGTGTCGAGACCCCCGACTTGTCGAGACCCCGGGGGCGACCCCGCAGCCCGATAAATTTTATTTGACCTATATGCTTCCTTGTACACCAATCCAGTTTTTGTTCGGGTTTTCGTTATATGCTCCATAGACGGTATGTGTATCCATCAAAACAAGAAGCTTTCAGCCCATAGGCCGTTTCACGGCCAAGATATCAAGTATTATGAGTAATCACAATCACAAAGATTTGTGATTAATTGAAATTTTTGTAGGGTCATTACTTTTTTTTTTTTTTTTTAATTTACCATAACAGTATCCCTGCTATGGCTCTTTATTTTCTAAACATGCACCGCTTTCGCATAACATGTTGATCTTTTATCTTCTTTTTTCTTTTTTGCATTTTCATTTTATTTTAGTTGTAGCATTTGGTTCAAGAAATTATGATTCTTTTTTATTTTTTTTTTCTTTTCTTTAATTGTAATCTTCTTTCTTTTTCGTAGCAATCTTCTGTTTATCATTATTTATCATTTTAGTTTTGATGAATTTAATATTTTAAATACTAAAATTTTATTTTTTTTATTTTTTTTTTTTAACTTCTAATAGATTATCGTAAATTTCAATGTTTTTAAAATACGTATAATTTTGAAAATAAACTAGTATAAATTAATTTAAATTAATACTGTAGTAGGGTCATTACTGTGAGTAAATGCCGTCACACATATTTCATAAACAATAGGGTTCAGGGACAATAACAAGGTTGATTTTTGTACCAAGTTTCATTTTGATCCGAGAAAGCGTTCGGAACTTATCGTATCCTATAGAAACGTCCAGGAACAAAATCTTGAACACACAAACACACATTAGTTATTATAATTAAAAAAAACTAAATACTCACGCATTTTTCCTAATTTTTTTGTCTTTATATTTTTTCAGTACTATTCTATTTGACTTAATTCTTCCTCAAAATAAATTTTTATTAATTTTAGTATTTGTAAGTAGTCAACTTTGCACTTCGTTTATGATGTTGTTAGTCTTTAGTTTCTTTTTTGTACCTCAAAAATTTTATTGTGTATGGACTTTTATAATAATATATTTTTATATCTTTAGGTATGATTATGACCAGAATGGTCGAAACGTCATACTAAAATCGTTGTTTTTATTTAATTCTAATGGATACAATCTTCCGTATCAAGTTATTATAATTAATGATTAGGGTTGAAGTCGAGGATAGACCCCATTTGCACTGCGACTGGAAGTCTATTGTAAAATTCCCTCAATTGGTCCAGGTCAGAATAATCCCTTTCCCCGGACTAGGTCTAGGATCTTTGTGACCAGTGATTCATTGGTAGAGTCATATATGTATATATATATATATATATATATATATATATATATATATATATATATATATATATATATATATATATATATATATATGTCTGCCTCCGTGGCCGTGATCGTTAAGGCGTTCGATTTCGGCACCGGAGGTCCGGGGTTCGCAGTCCGGGCTATGCTCTAAGATTTTATGAATAGTATTTGTATTAAAATGATTTCGCCAACTTTAATAAATTCTTAGAGTGTTGTAGATGCAACCCACCTGAGGTGGTTCCCGCAGGGTGAATACCCTGATGGGCCGAAAGGCCCTAAAACGGGCATTTTATTTTTAATTTTTTTATATATATATTTCATCAGGTAGTCCCTTTACCCTTTCAAAAAATCCAGCCCCACTACTGCTCCCTCTATAACCTTAACTTCATAAGCTTATTTTGTATTCAAAAATTCACTAAAATGACGTATTTGCTTAAAATAGTTTTCAAAAGAGAGCGATTTAATTTATTTATAATTTAATTTTACATAAAGCAAGTAATAAGGTATAATCTTTTTTGTCATTTTTTGTCAAGACATTTTTATGCCACAACGTCATTTTTTTGACAAGACACTTTTATGCCACAAAGTCATTTTTTGTCAAGACATTTATAATATACCACTACGTCATTTTTTTTCAAGACATTTATTTGCCACTACGTCATTTTTTTGTCAAGACATTTATATGCCACAACGTCATTTTTTGTCAAGACATTTTTATGCCACAATGTCATTTTTTGACAAGACATTTTTATGCCACAATGTCATTTTTGTCAAGAAACTTTTTTGCCCTAATGTAATTTTTTGTCAAGACATTTATATACCACTACGTCATTTTTTTGTCACGACAGTTATATGCCACAACGTCATTTTTTGTCAAGACATTTTTATACTACAATGTCATTTTTTGTCAAGAAACTTTTTTGCCCTAATGTAATTTTTTGTCAAGACATTTTTATACCACAATGTCATTTTTTGTCGACATTTTTATACCACAATGTCATTTTTGTCAAGAAACTTTTTTGCCCTAATGTAATTTTTTGTCAAGACATTTATATACCACTACGTCATTTTTTTGTCAAGACATTTATATGCCACAATGTCATTTTTTGACAAGACATTTTTATGCCACAATGTCATTTTTTGTCGACATTTTTATACCACAATGTCATTTTTGTCAAGAAATTTTTTTGCCCTAATGTAATTTTTTGTCAAGACATTTATATACCACTACGTCATTTTTTTGTCAAGACATTTATATGCCACAACGTCATTTTTTGTCAAGACATTTTTATGCCACAATGTCATTTTTTGTCGACATTTTTATACCACAATGTCATTTTTGTCAAGAAACTGTTTTGCCCTAATGTAATTTTTTGTCAAGACATTTATATACCACTACGTCATTTTTTTGTCAAGACATTTATATGCCACAATGTCATTTTTTGACAAGACATTTTTATGCCACAATGTCATTTTTTGTCGACATTTTTATACTACAATGTCATTTTTTGTCAAGAAACTTTTTTGCCCTAATGTAATTTTTTGTCAAGACATTTTTATACCACAATGTCATTTTTTGTCAAGAAATTTTTATGCCCCAATGTAATTTTTTGTCAAGACATTTTTATACCACAATGTCATTTTTTGTCAAGCAATTTTTTTGCCCTAATGTAATTTTTTGTCAAGACATTTTTATACCACAATTTCATTTTTTTTTCAAAAATTTTTATGGCCTAATGTTATTTTTTGTCAAGACATTTTATGCCATATTTGTCGCTATTACATTGCATCCTCTTTTATGAAACAAGGATACAAAAAATGAAACTAAGTTGCTTGTCAATCACTATTTCATTTTCTCACTCTATTACATATTTTTAACTGATTGTTAATTACATTCTTGTGTTGATTTTCATACACAAATATAAACACACTGTTAAATAATGCTGCAGTGTTGGTGTGTAATTGGTCATTGTAATTACTTGCTAAAACTTGGTCAGTTAGGTGTAATTGAATTTTGTGATTCTTTGTCGCGTCCTTGTAATTTCATTAATATCAACAATTGAACTTTTAATTGTTTAATTGTGTATCTCTTTTTATTATTTAATGTTTTAAATTAACAGTTTTAACTAAAAATAGTTTTTTTTTTATAAAGTAAGAGAAGTTTTTGTTAAGTTAATGAATCTATTGTTATGGCTAAACCTAAAAAGAGTGTAAAATTTACAACTTGAGTCGTAAATTAGGCTCGGAATTACTGACGACTACGACTTGAGTCTTGAGTTACAAAATTACCAACTACTATGACTTGAGTTGTAAATTAAGACTTAAGTTTGCAATTCCCTACGACTTGAGTCTTAAGTTACAAAATTACCAACTACTATGACTTGAGTTGTAAATTAAGACTTAAGTTTGCAATTCCCTACGAATTGAGTCTTAAGTTACAAAATTACCAACTACTATGACTTGAGTTGTAAATTAAGACTTAAGTTTGCAATTCCCTACGACTTGAGTCTTAAGTTACAAAATTACCAACTACTATGACTTGAGTTGTAAATTAAGACTTAAGTTTGCAATTCCCTACGACTTGAGTCTTAAATTAGGCTCTGAATAACCAACGAGTACGACTTGAGTCTTAAGTTACAAAATTACCAACTACTATGACTTGAGTTGTAAATTAAGACTTAAGTTTACAATTCCCTACGACTTGAGTCTTAAATTAGGCTCTCAATAACCAACGAGTACGACTTGAGTCTTAAGTTACAAAATTACCTACTACTATGGCTAAAGTTGTAAATTAAGACTTTAGTTTGCAATTCCCTACTGTTTCAAACAATAATGGATTTTTTAATGCTTCAGATATATTTTTCTTATCAAAATCAAAATAAAAAATGACTTAAAATAATCATTATAAATATATAAAAATTATCACTGTCATCTGTCATTCATTCATTTTTAACATCTATTTACTGTACAACATATCTTACAAGACTGTGTTCAGTATCAAAATATCAGGATCAAACACAACCTTCCACAAACCTTACCAGATATACTTCAAGATAATGTCGCTATCTTAGATGGCTTATGGAATTTTCTCCTTGAATCCAAATTAGATAAATTAATTTGACCAAAATACTTGACGAAAAAACTCGCTACATGATATAAATAATAAACACGGTATCAAAACTGAGACGGTTAAGGGCTTAACCACCTTAGTTGTGAATAGCCTCACAAACCATTGAAAAAAAAAAAAAACATCTATTTGTGGACATTTTTAACAACATGTCATTTGATTTGTTTATGTAGTTGTGTTGTTGTGCAACAAAAATAATGAAATTAAATGAATAAAGTAAGTGAATGTTATACTTTTATTCGGCTGGGAAGGATGTTAAAAATTAATGAATGACAGATGACAGTGATAGTTTTAATATATTTATAATGATTATTTTAAGTCATTCATTATTGTGATTTTAATAAGAAAAATATATTTGAAATATTGAAAAATCCATTCTTATGATGTTTGAGAATGAGCATAAATGGAGTCATAAATTTGTTATGTATAGTTGTTTTGACATTTTTTGTCTTATTTGTTTAATAGGCACTGATGATGACCTCTTGTTAGGTCGAAAGCGCTCTGCTTTACGTTTAATAAAATCTTTAACTGTGGAGAGACTTTTCATTCTTTCGTTCTATTACGATGGACTCCATTCATGCTCATTCTAAAATAATCTAAATAACTCGGACTTCTCTTATTATTTCTTATCTCTTATTAATTTTTTTATGTATAGGTTTTGTTTTGACATTTTTTGTCTTATTTGTTTAATAGGCACTGATGATGACCTTTTGTTAGGTCGAAACCGCTCTGCTTTACGTTTAATTAAATCTTTAACTGTGGAGAGACTTTTTATTCTTTCGTTCTATTAAATCCATTCTTGTTTGAAACACCAACGACTACGTAGTAAACGCCGTTGAGTCTTAAATTAGGACTTAAGTTCCAAAATATCCTGCTACTATGACTCGAGTCTTAAGTTACTAAATTATACCTACTACTATGACTATAGAGTCTTATCTAAGACTTGGGTAGTTAATCAGGATTTAAGTTTCAAAATTACCCGCAACCGAACGATAAAGCAACACATACACTTTATATATATATATATATATATATATATATATATATAATATATATATATATATATATACACATAATAATCTATTAATAAAGACAAAAATAAACATAAACGCATGGAAAAAGAAACACGGGACGTACACGATGACCTACTGAAGAACATTCGTTTCAGGTGTTTTTTTTGTTTTTTATAATTTACCATAACAGTATCCCTGCTATGGCTCTTTATTTTCTATACATGCACCGCTTTCGCATAACATGTTAATCTTTTATCTTCTTTTTTGTTTTTTGCATTTTCATTTAATTTTAGTTGTAGCATTTGGTTCAATAATAATTATGATTCTTTTTTTTCTACTCATTAATTGTAATCTTCTTTTTCTTTTTCGTAGCAATCTTCTGTTTATCATTATTTATCATTTAAGTTTTGATGAATTTAATATTTTAAATACTTAAATTTTATTTTATTTATTTTTTTTTTTAAACTTCTAATAGATTATCGTAAATTTGAATCATTTTTACGGTTATTTTACGGTTTCAGGTGTTATTAAGGCCTTTTAAGTAGTTTTTACAAAGTTTTCATTCTGTATGTGTGTGTGTGTTTTTTTATGTGTATGTGTTTGTTATCATCATAGCTCCCAATGTATCAATGTAGTTTTGATAAGGAAAAGTTCTGAGGTACCCCGTACCCGATTTTTATATGTACATTAGGCTGGAAGCACTATTCCAACAACGATTTGGAATTTAAACTCTAAATGAAGAACAGATCATAGACATCTTAAATGGAACAGAAAGTTGGTTAAAACCGAGTCAATATTTAAAATGTGCTTATAGTTATAGGAGAGATTTAGTGCATTTCTTGAATTTTTAAAACTATTTAAATTTTTATTAATAATTTTTTGTTAAATCACCAAGTTTGATAATGTTATGTGTTATATGTATGTTTACTGCGTGTTGTTTGCACGTTAAATAAAATTGTTTTAAGTACTAAATTACCAAAAAAAAAAAAAAAATAAATAAAAAAATAAATAAAAAGTAAAAAAATAATATAATTATAATAATAATAATAATAATTTTATACAAACAATAATTAACAAACACATTATATTATAAAATAAAGATAAAACAAAATAAAAATTTATGAATATAGGTTTATAATAACTAATGTAGAATAATGATAAAAAACTAATGCATGTGCAACTCCGGCTGACGGTTCATAACCATGCCTAAAATGTAATGTATAAACAATTGTATATATGTTTGCAAAATATACATTTTTCTATTCTATTCTATTCTAACAACGATTTGTTTTATACTTCAATTTTTCTTGTTTCCTTTAATTATTTATGCTTTAAAGTTAAGGATAACTACGTCCGAGATGCATATTTTCGTCAAGCTGGTTTCTAACCTTGTACCACTTGTAACAGCCTATTATTATAACAACAAATTAGTTAATTATAGCTATTATACCGTTTTCTCTATATATAATAAAGCTTTTTATTATAATTACTACAAATTACAATACTTAACATAAGTAAAGTAATTCTATAGCACTATTTTAAATCGAGTTGATAGGAAAAAACAAAATAATATAATTAAGTAATTATATATAATATAATATTATATATATATATATATATATATATATATATATATATATATATATATATATTATATATATATATATATATATATATATATATATATATATATATATATATGCATACATATTATATCCATTTATAAAAACGTAAACATATTTATACATATGTATAACACAGTTACGTTATAAACATTTTTGTAACGTCACTGGTTCAAAAATTTCCAAACCTATAAATTTCAAATTTTTAGGCAATTTAAATATCATATAAATAAATTTGTGTAACGAATCGCAATTTAAAAGTTAATTAGTTTTTCTTAATTCATGGTTTCAGTGAGTAACTCATATCTTTTGAACATCTCAAGATAGAAACATCAAATCTTCACTAAAAAATACAGAAATATATATATATATATATATATATATATATATATATATATATATATTATATATGTATATATATATATATATATATATATATATTATATATATATATATATATATATATATATATATATATATATATATATATATATATATACATATATAAATCCTGTGTTCCAGCAATTTCTAGAATCGTTGATGTTGTCTTTTAAACTTTGAAGCTTTTAGTCTGTGATATGGCGAGTGAAGTAGCACTTCTTGGCAGAAAATGTCTTTTACAATCTCTCTGAAAGGACTGTTTTGCCCTCCACGCCCTGTCACAACCCTGTTAGTCAGAGCTTATAATTTATTTCTCCTTCCTTAGAAACTGTTTGTCCTGTGTAGGGTTTCAAATCAATCCAGCTCAACATATTATAGTTTCGTTTATAAATATGAAGCGATGAAGTTATATCCGTCTTTAGTTGCCACTCATCTTTTTCACGGATTAATAAAAGCTTATACAGCTGATTTCGTGAAAATATTGTTTGTTTTCCTACTTTAAGTGATAAATCTTGTTAAAAACTTTTATTCCCTAAGCAGTTAAAGTTTGAGAAAATAACCTCAGAGTTTTTTCTGAGAGTATTTGTTTACATCTTTTTAAGTTATTGGGACACTTTTCCAAACTCTGATTTTTATTCCGTGGTATTTCTATTCAATATCAGCCTTGTGTCACAGACAATTCAATGCTCATATCTATATCATTTGATACTACCGAGTTTTACAAAACATGAATAATTGGCACAATGTCTCTCGCGCAATTATAGTGTGGCTCATATCTATGTTATCGTTGAAATTTTGTTTAATTCAGTTTTAACACTGTTTATTAATCAATTATAAACTTCTGTATCACCTCCGGTATTGTAGGCTAATAAATGATTATAATCGATGTTTTTGAGCAAAATTAATCGGGTAAGGGGTACCTCGGAAAATTGTCCTTAAAACATCGAATTTTCTACGCTCGTCCTTTCTATTCGGACTCGCTTAGCTCGTCCTCAGAATGTGTAAATCACAAAATAAACTGCTGCTTATCCTCAGACAGTAATGCATTCGTTTTATTCCCAGCGGTCACCAATCCAAGCACTGACCTTGTTTAATGCAAAAACTTGCACAATACTTTTCCTATTGTGATTGCAAAAAAACTTGCACAATACTTTTCCTATTGTGATTGCAATAAAACTGCACAATACTTTTCCTATTGAGATTGCAATAAAACTGAACAATACTTTTCCTATTGTGATTGCAATAAAACTGCACAATACTTTTCCTATTGTGATTGCAAAAAACTTGCATAATACTTTTCCTATTGTGATTGCAAAAAAATTTCATAATACTTTTCCTATTGTGATTGCAAAAAAATTGCACAATACTTTTCCTATTGTGATTGCAAAAAAATTGCACAATACTTTCCTATTGTGATGGCAAAAAAATGCACAATACTTTTCCTATTGTGATGGCAAAAAAATGCACAATACTTTTCCTATTGTGATGGCAAAAAAAAATGCACAATACTTTTCCTATTGTGATGGCAAAAAAAAAATGCACAATACTTTTCCTATTGTGATGGCAAAAAAAAATGCACAATACTTTTCCATTTGTGATGGAAAAAAAATGCACAATACTTTTCCTATTGTGACGGCAAAAAAAAATGCACAATACTTTTCCTATTGTGATGGCAAAAAAAAAATGCACAATACTTTTCCTATTGTGATGGCAAAAAAAAATGCACAATACTTTTCCTATTGTGATGGCAAAAAAATGCTATTGTGATGGCAAAAAAAATTCACAATATATTCCTATTGTGATTGCAAAAAAATACACAATACTTTTCCAATTGTGATTGCAAAAAAAATGCACAATATATTCCTATTGTGATTGCAAAAAAAATACACAATACTTTTCCTATTGTGATTGCAAAAAAACTTGCACAATACTTTTCCTATTGTGATTGCAAAAAAACTTGCACAATACTTTTCCTATTGTGATTGCAAAAAAATGCACAATACTTTTCCTATTGTGATTGCAAAAAAATTGCACAATACTTTTCCTAATGTGATTGCAAAAAAATTGCACAATACTTTCCTAATTTGATTGCAAAAAGATTGCACAATACTTTCCTAATTTGATTGCAAAAAGATTGCACAATACTTTTCCAATTGCAAAAAAAAATTCACACTTTTCCTATTGTGATTGCAAAAAAATTGCACAATACTTCTCCTATTTGTGGTTGCTTTTGCACAATACTTTTCCTATTGTGATTGCAAAAAAATTGCACAATACCTTTTCCTAATGTGATTGATTGCACAATACTATTCCTATTGTGATTGCAAAAAATTGCACAATACTTTTCCTAATGTGATTGCAAAAAAAATGCACAATACTTTTCCAATTGTGATTGCAAAAAAAATTGCACAATACTTTTCCTATTGTGATTGCAAAAAACTTGCGCGATACTTTTCCTATTGTGATTGCAAAAAAACTTGCACAATACTTTTCCTATTGTGATTGCAAAAAAACTTGCACAATACTTTTCCTATTGTGATTGCAAAAAAATTGACAATACTTTTCCTATTGTGATTGCCAAAAAAACTTGCACAATACTTTTCCTATTGTGATTGCAAAAAAATTCACAAATGTATGATTGCACAATATTTTTCCTCTTTTAAACCTTCCTCTTTTATGGTATAAATGAGAAAAAGGAAAAACCAATAACTCCTTCTTGGAACTGTTTTCTCTTTACTTATTTTACTTAATTTTTATCTCTTCACGCGTCTAAAACCCGAGCAAGTGGTTCCCTTCTCAAACCAATTCCACCTCTTTATTTCGTTCATTAGACGTCAGTTAAGACTCTACAAATTGCGTAGCCTACAATTTTCTATAGTGATGAGAGTTTGTATTGAAAATCCTAAACGAAACACAAATGGGAAAATCTTTTCCAAGCAGATCTTTATTGTGAGTTTGTAGAAATCTTATTGTTATATATTGTTTATTTCTTGTTTAAATTATTGCTTTTCCTCATTTATACCGTAGATATGTAAGAAGAGTATTGTGTTTGCAAATGAATTCGAAACCGGGATGAAACCGAAATTATCCGTTTCAGGTGTTTAAAAGGCCTCCTGAGTGGTTTTCGCAAAGTTGTCTATGTGTGAATGCATCACCCTGATAACTAAGCTCCGTACGAAGCTATACCGATAAAATCGGTGATTAACTCCACTAAGTCGATCACAGGGAGTTCAAATTCCTAATTATTTTTTAAGAAGAAATAAAACTAAACAAGTTTTCATCTCTCCACTGATTATAATTACTAAAACAAAAGTAAAGTTTGTACCATTAGGACTAACTGGTAGACTACTGATCTACTTTTTTAATAATCACCGGCACTGATGATGACCGTTAACGGTTGAAAGTCCGCTTTGTTTTTAGTAATTATAATGAGTGGAGAGACGAAAACTTGTTTACTTTTATTTCTTCTTATCATAGCACTCCACAGCTCAATCCACCATATAATTATTTTTTGGTAATTGTCTGACATGTATGGTAATATAAATTACAAGACTTGTTTTCCTGCGGTAACTTTTAAAAAGTTAAATTGGAACATAAAATGATATGGATCATTTTTGAAACTGTGTCATATCCAAGACGAATCAATACCAATAAAGCTGGATTCCATGATCTTTCCTAGACCTTTACTTTTGCCGTAAACAAATGCCATTACAAATGATGAATTATGGTGTACCAGTAAATTTAACTTTTTTTAATTATAAATGAGTAATAGTCCTTATAAATGTCAAACAATAGCTCAAGAAAATATAATTTTAATTATATTAGTACCAAATTGTTCAGGATATGACACAATGTCTGTGTCATATATATATATATATATATATATATTATATATATATAATATATATATATATATATATATATATATATATATATATATATATATATATATGGTGTGTGTGTGTGTGTGTGTGTGTGTGTGTTGTGTGTGTGTGTGTGTGTGTGTGTGTGTGTGTGTATGTGTGTCATATTTAACATATTATTTTTCTAACCGGTAATTAACCTAAGACTCTAAATATTAGGTTACCTAATAATTTTAAGGTCGAACATTCTATTTTTTATCGAATTTTGTTAAGAAAAATTACAATCAAAAATACATTGCTACATCTGGGTACTGTTCCATTATTCGACATTCGTCATCATTGATGGCTTGACATTATGTCACATTATGATGTATTATGACATTGGTTTTTGGGAGAACACAAAATTTTTCTATATACCTAAGATATATAGTAGTAAAAAAATAGCAGCTAAGGAAGCGAAGCCACGTATTGGCCGAGGGTTTAGTATTTAATTAGTAATATGGGGGGAGTGGTACTAACTACCAGGCAAGTGGGCCACGTTGTTGGGCCCTTTTTGCCAACTCCGTAAGATAGTGTTCTACTCCTTTTAATTTCAAGTGTAGGTATATTTCATGTAATCTAGACAGAAGAGCCGTGAATTTCTATGGTTCCTCTCATGCCTTTTCAAGCAATCATACATATTTTCACTGATTCTTATAGTCTAGTGAAAACTGGGAACAACACGTGCTCTCACTGTTAAACTAAACCTCCACACACTTTAAACTACAAGGCAGACACACTATAGTATTATACGTCCCTTCTGAAGGACGTGGTAGGCAGAATGTTTTGGCCGAGGGTTGATACACTGAAGCCGCGTTGGGCTAGAGAGGCCCACGGCCTCTTGATTTAAGTTTATAAAGTTATGAATCCTAAGAAAATAAAAAACTATATAGTATAAAAAGTAGGTAAAGCAAAGTATTAAGCAATAAGTGTATTTTCACGACAAAATTACTCTTATATAGACTCTCTTCACATCGCATCATATTACTGTAAACAAAACGTTAATACATCCCACGCAGAAGTAAGAAGAAGATATACAAGCTCTAAGAAAACGAAGAAGAAGGACTTAACATCACTGTAAACAATCTTTTAATATAAAAGACAAACATGTATTTGTGTATTTTACAGAGCTTATTTGTATTTCCGATAAGTAATACTTTCTTTCGTCAGAAAAAAATCGGTACGGGGTACCTCAGACCTTTTCTCCACTATATTGGATTCGCTACGCTCATCTTCCCAGCTTCAAACTCGCTTCGCTCGTCCTTAGAATATACGAGTTTTTAAATTTATACTGCAATACGTGTTTGAACTCGCTTAACTCGTCGTAAGAAAGCAAATACATTAGTATTATTCTCAAGCGGTCACTCATTCAAGCATTGACCACGCTCAATGCTGCTTAACTGTTATAATCCACTAAAAATCACGCATATACTTGTCATATTGAAACAAAACTTAGTATATTTTTTATTACGTGGAGGTGAATACTTGAATTAAATTTTGACTCAATGGATTTATTTAGATTTTTTGACAATTTAAAAAAAACGTACACAAGTCATTCGATAAAAATTGAACTAATGCTGATAATGAGATGAATCTTGACACATATGTTAGTCTTATACATGGCTACAGGTGTGCAAAATTTAAATCGGATTGCATCATTTTTCTGCGTTTTACGATTCTTCGAAATTTTCGCTTAGTCATTATTGCGGGTTAAAAAATATTTTCCGATCAGCACAACTACAGCGGTAGACTGATTTTAGTACAATGTTTTAACCCTCTAGCATAAATACACTAGGAGCTACGATGTTAACAGACACACATACATTTTAATTGTAAATTGTAAGTAGGATGTTTTATGTATAGTTTATAATACCTAATGTCAGTGCAATAATTATAAAAATGTATACTGTTACTTTACCTGTAATAAAAATATAAAAGAAAACAAACCCTGAACCTAAATAGCATTTATAAATGCTAAAAATCCAAAAAGCATATTTAAATGCTAATTTCAGTATTAAAACTAAGTATCAAGAGATACTGAATAATTAATTAATGAGGACAATTAATTAAATGGGGAAAAAATTAACTAAATTCAGTTAATTATTTAAAAGTGGAAAATTGATGAACTCAAGATACAAACCTGAATTAAAACTTTGATTCACCATCAGAAATAAAACTTAAAGCAGACGATCAATAAATGGTCCAAGATCTAATCCTATGTACATTACCAAAACTGAATAAGAATAAAGCTAAGAAGCATAGCTATAGTAAGTATATGTTGAAATAGGATAATAGTGTAATTAGTATTTATTTTACATAGTAAATCTTGTTTTTTTTTTAAAAGAGTAAGAAGGCGTGCAATAATATTTTTGGAGCACGCCACAAAAAAAAAAAAAAAAAAAAAAAAAACATACAAACAGACAACTTTGCTACAACCACTCAGGAGGCATTAAAAACGCTTAAAACGGATAATTCCGGTGAAATCCTAGCTCCGGAGAAGACACTTGGCACATACGAGTATGTTAGTCTCATACATTGCTACATGCTTGCCAAAGTTTAATCGGATCGCATAATTTTTCCGCGTTTTATAATTTTTCTAAATTTTCGCTAAGCCATTTTTGCGGGTTAATGGCGTCATAAAATAGTTATTTATGCCATAAGGCTGAGAAGTGTGTGTATTATGTCACGGCAATCAGGATTTACCGACGAGCGAAGCGAGTCGGGAAAAATTGCCAAGACATAAAGACATTCTCAGCCGGATGGCATACACAATGTTTTTTGAGGTAGCACTCATTAAATAAACTGCGCTATATACTTAATTGAAAAAAAACGTCTAATTAACTCCATATTATCGTCGTCATTGAATTCATCCATAGCTTCACACTTTTACTCAAAAATGTAAAAGCTTTACAAATAAACCCACAAAAAATGTCAATTAGAACACCTTTTAAAAACGAAAAAAATTAGTCTACGAACAAAAACAGAAACAAAATGAACGTTTTTAAAGAAACCTCATGAAGGTTTTACACAGATTGTTTTTTTGAACACGCTACATTACAGTTATGGCGCCAATATATGAATTACTTTTACGTCCTAGGAGTTTTTTTTACATTCATTATTGTCCTCGGAGGTGAAAAGTACTAAATAACCTCCTATAACAATAATGATTGGCTTCTCATCCTAAAAACGGTCCAATAAAGTGCTCAATTACGTACTACCTCAAAAAAAAAATATTTTCTGAATAGTACAAATACAGAGGTAGATTGAGTTTTCTACAAAATTTTATATCTTTAGTCTAAATACACTGGGCGCTACGATGATAACAGACACACACGCATACAGACAGACAACTTTGTGAAAACCACTCAGGAGGCCTTAAAAACACCCTAAACGGATATTATTCCTGTTTCATCCCGGTTTCGGATTTTTTTGCAAACACAATACTTTTCCTATACACCTACGATATAAATGAGAAAAAGGCAAAATCTGCTATGCTTACAGATTTATTTAAAACAAAAAGTTTTATTTATAAAATGAAATAAACTTAATCTAATTGAAACCTCTACTGAGCTTATAATAGCTCAGTACTTTAGCTCTCGCTCAGTATTCTTAGCTCTCGCTTAGAAGCTTATAATAATTCAACCTTTAACGGTTTTAAATTGTTTGCGTTTTGATTTGTATTTTTAACGCTCTACTACTATATAAGTTACTGTAATTTCGTACTGTTTATCTAATTATATTTAAAGTAGAAGATGATCAGGATTCATTTTCAAAGTTTCAAAATTCAACCCATTGTGATTATCTTTTTCCATGTTTCAAAATTCAACCTATTTTGATTATTTTTTTCGATGTTTCAAAAGTCAACCAATTATTTTTTTTGATGTTTCAAAATTCAACCTATTATTTTTTTCAATGTTCCAAAATTCAACCTATTTTGATTATCTTTTTCAATGTTTCAATATTCAAGCTATTTTGAATATCTTTTTCGATGTTTCAAAATTCAATCTTTTTTTAAATTATCTTTTTCGAATGTTCAAAATTCAACCTATTTTGATTATCTTTTTCGATGTTTCAAAATTCAATCTTTTTTAATTATCTTTTTCGATGTTTCAAAATTCAACCTATTTTGATTATGTTTTTCGATGTTTCAAAATTCAACCTCTGGTAATCATCTCCCATGGAATAAGAAAATTGTTTTGCTAAAACAATTGAGTGATAACAGCACAATAAAAAATACTAAACATGCACATTTTTAAAAAGAATTACTTACAATATGTATAGAATATCATTTACTCACCTGGAACAAATAATAAAAATCAATAAATACTTTATTATTAATGAAATGTATTGTCTTGTTTTTAAGATGGTATAATATCATGAAGTTATCTACCAGCGAGGTTGATGCTGATCTGTTATTTGAGTGTCTGATAGATGTTATTACTGAGTGTAGAGAAGTGGCAATGTCCAAGAAATGGCGATGTCAATACTCTCTAAATTGTACAACTACCAAGAAATGGCGTTATAATACATAAATAATGCCAGAAATGGCTTAATTAGGTAATTAAATTAGTTCAAAATTTACACAATTTTTTATTTGTGGCACCACATTTCATCTGCCACAAAAATTACCAGTTTGTTGAATCACAATTTATCAGCTTGACAAATTGTGATCCAAACAACCACAACCACATCAACTCAAAACATAGATGTAAAAGTTGGTGAGTTGACGTTGCCTAATATATTGTGACCAGCAATCTGCAATACCTGGATGTGTTGAGGGAGTAGCATAATCAATCAAATCCAGGGAAACCTAAATATGGAGAAGTAAAATTTAAGTAGGAAATTATGGTAAATATATCAGGTAGATTAACTTAAATTAACAAAATATAAATATATGTTAGGAGAAGTCCTAACAAACATAATTCCGCGATTCATGATTTTTCGAATTTTTGTCTGTCATTATTGCGGGTTAATGACGTCATAAAAAATACTTTTAGCACAACTACACCTATACAATGATTTTTGTACAAAGTTTCAACTCTCTAGCATAAATACACTAGAAAATAAGATGATAACAGACACACACACACAAACACTCATACAGACAGACAACTTTGTGAAACCACCTAGGTTATATTAAAAACACCTGAAACGGATAATTTCGGTAACATTCCGGTTTTGGCTTATTTTGCAAACACAATACTTTTTCAATATACCTAGGATAAAAATAAAGAAAAGTAAAAATCGGGTACGGGGTACCTCGGAACTTTTTCTTGTGACATTAGATACGCTACACTCATCTACCCTACTTCGGACTCGCTTCGCTCGTCCTTAAATGGTAGATTCCACACACACAGGGTTTTCCAATTCTCCAGTGTGGCACTCAATCCTTTAATATAGATATTGTGAATATAATATTGTAATTCTGTATAAATAAAGGAATTTGTCCTAAAAAAAAAAAAATACATTAATTTCATTTTCAGCGACCACCTATACAGACCACGCTCAATGCTGCTTATTTTTATGATACAACAAAAATCATGAATATACTTATGATATTGAAACGATACTTAGTGTACTTATTAAGTACTTAAAAAGTATATAATTGCACCAAATTTTAACTCAATTAAGTTATTTTCCGATTTTTTTTACAATTTTTTTGAAAAACGTTCACAACTAATGTAATAAAAATTGAACTAGTGCTGATATTGAGATGGAACTTGGCAAATATGTTAGTCCTATACATGGCTACATGCGTGACAAATCTCAATCTGAACATTATTCCACGTTTAATGATTTTTCGAGTCATTTTTGCGGGTTTGTGACGTCATAAAAAAAATCCAAAATTTTTTTACGAAGTTTCAACTGTCAAGTGAAGCATAACTATACTAGGAGCATAAAAGACACACACACACAGTCAACTTTGTGGAAACCACATACAACGCCGTCAATTTCAAATTAGGCCAAATTTATCTGTTGGCCTGTCAACTGATTTTAGCCGTGTGTCGTACAATAGAAGGTAGAGTATTACTAAGAAAATATCCCGTATTATTTTTAATTATTTTGTCGATAGTGTTGGTAAAATGACATTTTGCTGCTAAAAAACAGTTCATTAATGACTAATTTTGCATCCCTAAGTAGATACAAAAAATAATATTACAAATTCCCCAAAAAAAACACTCAATAATTTAGTGACGAAAAGAAGCCTCAACACAAATTTATTACCAGATAGGCATAAATTTTAATCGTATTTGTTTTTCCAGTGACAAAGTAGAGATCCCTGGATGAGTTTCATTACTGGAAACATATTTGGCAGCCTTGGAGAGGAGGGGGGGGGGACTGAAATCGATACTGTTTTTCTCAGATGACAGGGATCGGACCGAAATATGGGAAAACAAGGTTGTTAATACCATTAAAATATTACGAGTTGGCTTTATAGTCTAAAATACGCCGGGGCAACAAGGACCCCCCTCCTAATCCCCATACTTAAATTTCGTTAGTTTTTATGTTTTCTCTTTAGATGCCTAAAACGGTTTAGTTTTTTTTTTAAATCTAGCTCGCATATAGTACTATATATGAACAACAAATGTGTCAAGTTTCATCTCAATATTAGCATTAGTTCAACTTTTATCGGAGTCAAAATTTAAGATATCTTCCTCGTCAAGCCTCGACAGCAGTAGTAGTAATATGGGGGGGAGTGGTTGTAACTACCAGGCAAGTAGGCCACGTTGTTGGGCCCTTTTCGCCAGCTCCCTAAGATAGTGTTCTACTCCTTTAAATTTCAAGTGAAGGTATATTTCATCTAATCTAGACAGAAGAGCCGTGAATTTCTATGGTTCCTCTCATGCTTTTTTTCAAGCAATCATACATATTTTCACTGACTCTTATAGTCTAGTGAAAACTAGAAACAACTCCTGTTGAACCAAACCTCTATACACTTTAAACTACAAGGCAGACAGTATAGTATTATAATGAATCTACTATGAGGGTCCTAAATTTTGCCTATACCCAGTTTCATTTAGGTTAAAGAATCTTTAACGAGTACCTCACAACACACAGGCTCGAGACCACCTTCAGAAGGGACGTAAAGCCCCTTCTGAAGGACGTAGTACGCAGAATTTTCATCCCTCTCATAAAAATCCCAGGACCCGTGCTGGGATTAAACCCATGACTAAATAAACTTGGAAGTTTAAAATCCATTCATTCTGTGTATTGGCCGCGTACCTTAAGTGTAGAAGTTAACGGGTGACTCTAGCCTCAAGAGCAAAAATGTCATTAATCTTCTTTAGGAAGACTCAAAGCCAATATGTTCGTAATCTTCTCGAAATTTCGTTTCAAAATGTTCGTTCAAGTCTCGGGAACAAAAATGTTAGTAATATTCCAAACATAATTCACGGGAGCCAAATTGTCACTAATCTTCCTCGTCAAGACTCGGAAGTCAAAATAACAGTAATCTTCTTCGGCAAGCCTTGGTACCAGTCTAAGGGCGAGCGAATCGAGTCTTAAATCGTACTACAATATAAATTACGTGATTAGTTGTCAAATTTGAAGTAAGTAGGAGATTAGTGTTAAATTAAAAATAAGTAGGTGATTAGTGTTAAATTTGAAGTAAGTAGGAGATTAGTGTTAAATTAAAAATAAGTAGGTGATTAGTGTTAAATTTGAAGTAGGTAGACGATTAGTTGTCAAATTTGAAGTAAGAAGGAGATTAGTGTAAAATTAAAAATAAGTAGGTGATTAGTGTTAAATTTGAAGTAAGTAGGAGATTAGTGTTAAAATTAAAAATAAGTAGGTATTAGTATTAAATTTGAGTAAGTAGGAGATTAGTGTTAAATTAAAAATAAGGGTGATTAGTGTTAAATTTGAAGTAAGTAGACAATTAGTTGTCAAATTTGAAGTAAGTAGTAGATTAGTGTTAAATTAAAAATAAGTAGGTGATTAGTGTTAAATTTGAAGTAAGTAGGTGATTAGTGTTAAATTGAAAGTAAAGTAGGAGATTAGTGTTAAATAAAAATAAGTAGGTGATTAGTGTTAAATTTGAAGTAAGTAGACGATTAGTTGTCAAATTTGAAGTAAGTAGGAGATTAGTGTTAAATTAAAAATAAGTAGGTGATTAGTGTTAAATTTGAAGTAAGTAGGTGATTAGTGTTAAATTTGAAGTAAGTAGGTGATTACTGGTAAATACCACCTTAGTTGTATGTATAAGCGTAGCAAATCTGATATAGAGACGATGAGTTCTGAGGTACCCCGAACCAAAATGTTTTACTATATTTGTATGTAAATAAATGAAGAATATCCAAAATCATAATTAGTATACAGCGTTCATTAGTGTTAATTAATTATCTAGGCAATAACACATCATGCAAGCTACGTTGTAACATAATATCTCCTAATAAACATTTCTTAGAGCGTATAATCTAACATTATCAACATAATGAGTTATGACGTAGCTATTCTTACTTAAAATCAACTTTAGCAAAGAAACTGCTCTAAACTTAAGTTAATGCTTACGTTAAATAAGACTCAAGAAAGAAGATAAAATTCTGGCGCGGTGGTCCGCATGTCGGGCGAATTTCATTTGGATGCGTGTTTCCGTGCTTTTTACATTATATAAGTTTACAACTACTAAATAAATAATTCCGGCGCGGTGGTCCGCTGTCGGGCGAATTTCATTTAGAATGCGTGTTTCCGTGCTAAACAACCTATTTCTTGCTTATGCAAGAACCATGCCCATTGCGTGGTTCCGGTTCATGCTTTGGAACCTAAGCAGTTACTCAATTGTCAAGCACTGCTCGTAACTCATTTTGTCTGTATTTTCCAAAGGAAATGCGCATAATCATCCAGTTGGTTGTACAAAACTATGCCTCTAATATTAGAGGTACGCACTATTATTTGCACTAGTTAAAAGCTTAGTTACTTATCTTTAAGCTTAGTCAGTTATCTGTAAAGGTTTTAGCGCATTTCCTTTGTAAACTTATATTAATTAAAAAAAACGATAAAAAATTATCGACCCTTCCAGGATGTGAACCCAGGTACCCTGAGTTTGAGTGGTTGTATTGACTCCGGACCACTGCATTCATCTCAGAGGCCCAAAAAAACATTGAAAACGACACCCTACTCAAAATTTAATTTTCATCGACCGTAATGTTGGTTTTATGTTTTTTTTGTAGTTTTTTCGACTTTATGGTAACTTAAAGTGGTCGTATCGTCTTCGGACTGGTTTCATTCGATTCAGCGCCCAAAATTACATAGAAAACAACACCCTACTCAAAATTTATTTTTTATCGACCTAAATTTTGGTTTTTGGTCATTTACAATGGTTTTTTCGATTTTTAGGTCACTTAAAGTGGTCGTATCGACATCGGACCGGTTTCATTCGATTCAGCGTCTCAAAAAACATAAATATTGACCTTTTTCGCGGCAAAAAATATTAGCCCTGAATTTTGCTGATTTTTTGAAAATTTCGCTGACTCAGCAAACCGGGTTAATGACGTCACAAAAACCTGGTTTTCAATAGGGTTCGTGTCCTCCCGAAGGTTGATTTTTGTACCAAGTTTAGTTAAAAAATATTAATCCGTTCGAAAGATAGAGTGTTTACAAGAAAGTGTCTAGAAATACATATATATATATATATATATATATATATATATATATATATATATATATATATATATATATATATATATATATATATATATATATATATATTATATATATATATATATATATATATATATATATATATATATATATTATATATATATATATATATATATATATATATTATATATATATAAAGCTTCGCAAAAAGTATTTTTTCGTCATTAGGGACCTCTAAAACGGGTTTGTGTCGTGGTCCGAGGTTCGAATTCCGCATGACGCCTATCCCATTTAGGCGAATTTTCAAAGGAAATTCGCTAAAAACGATAAAAAATATTTGTCCCTACTGGGATTTGAACCCAGGTACTCTGGGTTTGAGTGCACGAATCCAAATGAAATTCCCCGACATGCGGACCACCGCGCCAGAATTATTTTCTAGTTGTAAACTTATATTTAGTAAAAAAAAAACGATAAAAAATTATCGACCCTTCCAGGATTTGAACCCAGGTACCCTGAGTTTGAGTGGTCGTATTGACTCAAGACCACTGGCATTTAACTCAGAGGCCCAAAAAACATTGAAAACGACACCCTACTCGAAATTTATTTTCCAACGACCGTAATTTTGGTTTTCTATAATTTTTGTGGTTTTTTCGACTTTGTGGGCACTTAGAGTGGTCGTATCGACTTCGGACCGGTTTCATTCGATTCAGCGCCCAAAAATACAGAGAAAACGAAACCCTACTCGAAATTTATTTTTTATTGACCTAAATTTTGGTTTTCGGTAATTTACAATAGTTTTTTCGACGTTTTGGTCATATAAAGTGGTCGTATCGACTTCGGACCGGTTTCATTTGATTTAGCGCCTCAAAAAACATAAATATTGACCTTTTTCGCGGCAAAAAATATTAACCCTGAATTTTGCCGATTTTTTGAAAATTTCGCTGACTCAGCAAACCGGGTTAATGACGTTACAAAAACCTGGTTTTCAATAGGGTTCGTGTCCTCCCGAAGGTTGATTTTTGTACCAAGTTTGGTTAAAAAATAATAATCCTTTCGAAAGATAGAGTGTTTACAGAAAGTGTCTTGAAATATATATATATATATATATATATATATATTATATATATATATATTATATATATATATATATATTTATTTTATTTATATATATATATATATATATATATATATATATATATATATATATATATATATTATATATATATATATATAAAGTCTCGCGAAACGTATTTTTTCGTCATTAGGGACCTCTGCAACGGATTTGTGTCGTGGTCCAAGGTTCGAATTCCGCCATGAAGCCTTTCCCATTAGCCGAATTTCCAAACGAAAATCGCTAAAAAAGAAATACAGAATTTATGTTGCCTTTTGGCATTTACTCATTTCCTATAATACCGTAGGTATAAAGGAAAAGTATTGTGCTTGCAAAAAAAAACCGAACTCGGGATGGAACCGGAATTATCTGTTTTAGACGCTTTGAAGACCTCCTGAGTGGTTTTCGCAAAGCTGTATGTGTGTGTGTCTTTTATCATTGTAGCGCCCAATTTATTTATGCTAGTTTTGTACAAAAATCAGTCTACCGCTGCAGTTGAGCTATTCAAATTTTTTTTATGACGTCATTAACCCGCAATAATGACACAGCGAAAATTATGAAAAATCATAATGTGCCAAGTTTCGTCTCATCATCAGCATTAGTTCAATTTTTAGTGAATGACTTGTGTACGTTTTTTTAAAAAATCAGAAAATGGTCCAATTGAGTTGTAATTTACAAGTACAATTACAATTGTATGTACAAGTGCATATTATCACCTAATAAATAAGTACACTAAGTTTCGTTTCAATACGACCAGTATATCTATGATTTTTGTTGGATCATAAGCATTAAGGAGAATTGAGCGACATTGGGGACATTGAGCATGGATAGAGCTGTGTGGGTGATCGCCGAGAAGAATACGGAATCATTTGATATCTGAAGACAAGCGAAGCAAGTCCAAGGGCAGATAGCAGTATGAATTTGGTGACATGTATTTCTGAGGACGAGCAAAGCGAGTCCAAAGCAGGGAGGATGAGCGTAGCGAATCCAATGCAATGAGGAAAAGTTCCGAGGTACCCCGTACCCGATTTATTTATTGCTGTAATATTAGTGTAGTGAAATGAACTTGTACAATTATTGTACATAGTTAAATAAAGCTTATTCATTAATAACCTCAGTTTCCGAGTTAGATGTCCTGGGACTTACTTAACAGTTTCGGATTTATTAAAAGTTTAAATTAAAGAAGGCCCAAGAAAAGGTGACAAATTTCCAGTGAAACGAACATCAAAGTAAAAATTCTCTTGAGATCGGATATGAAAAAGTTTCTAAAATATTTAATTATCTCGACAATTGCTTTTTGAACTTAAATTTATATTAGAAAGAAATTTTACAAAGCACAAAACGAAACTTCGGTGTTTTAGGGGTACGTAGAAAAGTTTAAATAGGATATTAAAGCCAGTATTACGAATCTCCTAAGATCGGAAACCGGGGTCTGTTCTTAGTTTTTATTAAGTAATATAAGAATACTAAAAATTTCAACATGAAACAGGTCACAGATCTATAATTGCACCTCTAAACGTTGTGACGTTTTGGAAATTCCGGGTTATTTATTATTATAAATATTAATAATATTTATTATAAATATTTAATAATTTATATAAATTTTAATAAATATATAAATTTATTTATTATTTATAGTAAAAATAATAAATTTATATTAGCGTGTTTTAAGGGTACGTAGAAAAGGGTAAATGGTGTACTCACGCCAGAGTTATGAAGCTTCCAAGATCAGAAACCGGCGTCTGTTCTTAGTTTTTATTACATTAAATTTTTCAAACAGGTCCCAGATCTATCATTGCAAAAAAATTTCTAACATTTTCGTGGTGATATCTTTTATACTTAGATTCAGGTACTAGATCTATAATTGCAACAAACTTTCTAACAGTTTCGTGGTGATAACTTTTATACTTATATTCAAGCACTAGATCTATAATTCCAACAACTTTCTAACAGTTTCGTTGTGATATCTTTTATACTTAGATTCAGGTACTAGATCTATAATTGCAACAAACTTTCTAACAGTTTCATGGTGATATCTTTAACATTTCTTAGATTTAGCCCCCAGATCTATCAGTAATTCTCTTTTGTAGCACTATTTATTTATAGAACTCCCACATCTTGATAGGAAATTTAAACACCACAGCTTAAAGTTTATAATAACAACAAAGGACTAATTATTTAGCTGTATATTTCACCTAACATGTAGGCATCTTCAGCATCACAGGTAAATTTTTTTAACAAAATCATAGCTGACTAGATAATTTACACAGACAAACAAAACTTAAAACTAATATCACAGTTAATTAATAACTAATTAACACAGTCATAACAATTAAAATTAAATAAATTAATTAAAAAAATGATCTCACTTTCGGTTTTTATTAATTTATTTATTTTAATTGTTATTGACTGTGTTAATTAGTTTTTAATTAACTGTGATATTAGTTTTAAGTTTTGTTTGTCTGTGTAATTATCTAGTCAGCTATGATTTTGTAAAAAAATTTACCTGTGATGCCTGAAGATGCCTACAATGTTAGGTGAAATATATAGCTAAATAATTAGTCTTTGTTGTTATTATAGAACTTTAAGCTGTGGTGTTTAAATTTCCTATCAAGACCCAGATCTATAATTCCAACTAAATCTCTAAAGGTTGTGACATTCCGAAATTGCCCACTTGTTCCAGAAGAGCTACTAAGGATACCGTATAACCCTTTTATAGAACACTGAGTCATTCAAAAGCAATTTTCCTTTAGAGTACACGGACTGGATGCTTTTTATATAAGGAAAATCAATAAGTAAGTAAGTGCTAAGGAAACTTGATAGAAAACTAATCTAAAACTAACTACTGCATTCCCTACACCCATGCTAGGAAAAAGCAATATATTTTTACATAATAATACATTTTATAAAATATATTTGTGCTGCGTATTATAAAATACGTTAAGAATTCGGGATCGTGGTATCTCATAACTTTTGACATCACATCGGATTCGCTATGCTTGTCCTCATAAATACAAATTGCCAAATTTTAACGTAAGAATACCGCCGTTTAGTAGAATATTCACTAGAGCAAAACTCATAAAAGTTTATTCTATACTGTCAACAAGATGATACTAACAGCTGTAGTCATCACGTTCCTTAGGCATTGTATTACCAGGAATTTTTGGAATTGTTTTGTTTTAGTCTTCTTTAAATTCTATAGAACTGTAAGCAACTGTTGACCTTACGATATTTCTAACTAAAACTTCCATCTGTACTTCAAACGACCCAACCTTTAGAACGTTCCGTTTTTACCCCACTCTCTCACTCATTCCCCCCTCTCCTCTTCTTTAAATGCTTATTTTGACTATTTAAAATTAAATTAAATATTTTTTTAACAGCTTAATAATTTTTTTAAACACATTTTATGAGAAAAAAATTTTTTTTTGGAAAAATGCAAATACTCTATTTAATACAAGTGAAATCTTAGTATTTGAAACACAATATTTTTCTTATATACCTACGGCATAAATGGGGAAAAGTAACAAGGGATAAGTTTTTCCTACTTTGAATTGTAAAATATGAGGTGAAAGTTAAGAGTGAAATTGGGTTTCAAAACTTGGGGCTGCGCTGGGAAATCTTGGGAAAAATTGGGATCCAGACGCCCGGGGGAATTGTGTTAGGGAAATAGGTAACAAATTTTATTCCGAGCTCGAAACAATTTTTCTTTTAAAATGTCAACCGATTTAGAAATGTAAGACCTTGTGGGAAAGGGAGTGGGAAAAGTATTCAGCATTGTTTCGAATCGTTTGCAAAATATAAATATAATATAGGATTGAATGAAATAGGGGAATGGAATAGAGAAATGGAATAGATTAATTGAATAGAGGAATAAAATAAAGGAATGGTGTAGAGGAATTTAATAGAAAAATAGAATAGAGGAATAGAAAAGAGGAATGGAATACAGGAATGTAATATAAAAATGGAATACAGGAATGCAATATAAGAAAGGAATAGTGGAATGAAATAAAGAAATGGAATAGAGGAATGGAATAGTGGAATGAAATAAAGAAATGGAATAGAGGAATGTAATAGAAAAATGAAATATAAGAATGAAAAAAAAAAAAGAGTAAATGAATAGGGTTTATGAATAGTATGATAAGATAGAATAGCTTTATCCCACTACATTCGACTCGAAATATTGTATATAAGAATGGCATCACATGACATGGCATGCCTCACCCATCCAGGTACTGACCTTGCTCAGTAAGTCTTGTTTTATTTCCAGCAGTCACCTATCCAGGTACTGACCTGACTCAGTGCAGCTTATTTTGTTCCCAGCAGTCACCTATCTAGGTACTGACCTGACTCAGTGCAGCTTATTTTATTTCCAGCAGTCACCTATCTAGGTACTGACCTGGCTCAGTGTGCAGGCTTGTTTTATTACCAGTTTCAGCCTATTCTAAGTACTGACCGAACCCAGTGCTGCTTATTTTGTTCCCAGCAGTTACCCTTCCAGGTACTGACCTGGCTCAGTGCAGCTTATTTTGTTCCCAGCAGTCACCCTTCCAGGTACTGACCTGGCTGTGCAGCTTATTTTATTTCAGCGTCACCCATCCAGTACTGACCTGCTCAGTGCAGCTTGTTTTATTACAGTTCATATCTAAGTACTACCGACAGTCCCAGCAGTTCACCCACCCAGTACTGACCGGGCTCAGTAGACTTTGTTTTATTCCCCGCAGTCACCTATCCAGGTACTGACCTGGCTCAGTGCAGCTTGTTTTATTACCAGTTTCACCTATCTAAGTACTGACTGAACCCAGGTGCAGCTTGTTTTATTTCCCCAGCAGTCACACCCACCAGGTACTGACCGGGCTCAGTAAGACTTTGTTTTATTCCCGCAGTCACCTATCCAGGTACTTGACCTGGCTCAGAGCAGCTGTTAGCGAATTTCATTATGAAATGACGCTTATGAGGTTGTTCGGATGACGGAAGTTGGGAGGGGTGGAGTGAGTGAATCGTTCCTATTGGCTTCCTGATAACAAAAATATATGCCGAAAAAAGTTTATATATATATGTATATATATTATATATATATATATATATATATATATAGATATATATATATATATAATATATCTAATATAATATATATATATATATATATATATTATATATATATATATATATATATATATATATTGATATATATATATATATATTATATATTATTATGTAGAGTTTCTACCCTTTCGTATGGCGAACGAATTATATATATATATATTATAATATTATATATATATATATATATTATATATATTATTATATATTAAATATTTATATATATGTATATAATATATGTATGTAAGAGTTCTACCCTTTCGTATGAGCGAAACGTAACTCTCGAAGGCGTTCTCAAATTAAAACGAAACTTTGCAAAATCGCGAGAATGTTGTGGAGGTTACGAGGCCCATTGTTTATAAAAACATTATGACGTCATCAACCAAAGTTATGACGTCATGAAAAAATTTTTTTTTTTGACACTTGAAATGGCTTTAAAACAAGTATTTTGTGTTTAGGTAGACGGCTAGCTGAATCGATTAAGACAATTTCAGGCTCAATTCGATACAATCACAAAATGGCGCAAACAGTATACATATATATATATTAATGTTGTTATATATGTATACGTCTAGGTCAAAGACTTGACGATATCTGTTAGGTTTATAGTGTTAGAGGGTGGGGATATAGTATAAAAGATGGACCTCTACCTCTTGCTCCATCCTGGTAAGCTGCTGTCCCAGAGAGGACCAGGACAAAAATGGCTTCCACTTAAACCACGCGAGCAAAGCAGGCCCGTAAAGCGGAAGACCTCGAAGTAGTCTTTATATGGTCGAAGTCATTCTAAAACGATTGCGACCGGTTTCACTCAATCAGACAATCCTAAGATAGTGGTTCACTCCCGAGTGTAAGTAGGAACACTCAATTGACAAGTTTGTGTTTATGATTTAAGTTGGTGCCTCTTACTAGAGTCTTGAATAGCGCTAGTAGTAAAAATCTATTTGCTCTATTCTCTACTAGATTGTGCTGTAGTATTTTTTAAAAAAAACAAACAGTTGCCAATCGTTAGTAAAATAAAAAAAGTAAACAAAGATCTATGGTATGCTGTAGTATTCGCGATGTATTTTGTTTAATTAAACTTTGGGGCCTCATCACGCGAAGCAGCACCATCGTTTCTTAAAAAATAACAATAATTCATTTTTAGTTTTTAGACTTAACATTTAAATTTGCTATCTGAGTAGTTAACATCTCGGGTTGGCGCAAACGGATAAGTAAAGGAAACAAACAAAAATAGAAAACTCTGACATTAGAGGTTCAAATCCAAGGGACGACAGAATGGGTGAAGTAAGAGTGAGAAATTATTTTTTTTCACTTTTTTACCCATTTTATACGAAATTCTTATAGAGCTTTCTTGGGATCACTCATCCATCGAACTCCTCATGATTCAGCGCTGAAAAAGCGGATGGAAAGACTTGATTACCCTCAACAGCTCGTTGTTGGTTGAATAAAAATAATAAATAAAATGTCAGAAATAAAAATAANTTCGGATGACGAAGTTGAGGGTGGGATAGTGGAATCGGTTCCTATTGGCTTCCTGATAACAAAAATATATGCCCGAAAAAAGTTTATATATTATATATATATATTATATATAATATTATATATAATAATATATTAATTATATATATATATATAATATATATATATATATATATCATGTTCGCGGTTTATATATATATATATATATATATATATATATATATATATAATATATATATATATATATATGTAAGAGTTTCTACCCTTTCGTATGGCGAACGAATATATATATATATTATATATATATATATATATAAATATATATATATTATATATATATATATATATATAATATATATTATATATATAATATTAAGAGTTTCTACCTTTCGTATGGCGAACGATAACTCTCGAAGGCGTCTCAAATTAAACGAAACTTGCAAATCGCGAGAGTTGTGGAGGTTACGAGGCCATTGTTTATAAAAACATTTATGACGTCATCAACCAAAGTTATGACGTCATGAAAAATTTTTTTTTTGACACTTGAAATGCTTTAAAACAAGTATTGTGTTTAGGTAGCGGCTACTGAATCGATTAAGACCAATTTCAGCTCAATCGACAATCAAAATGGCGCAAACAGTATACATATATATATATAATGTTGTATATATGTATAGTCTAGGTCAAAGACTGTACGATATCTGTTAGGTTTAGTAGTGTTAGAGGGTGGGATATAGTATAAAAGATGGACCTCTACCTCTTGCTCCATCCTGGTAGCTGCTGTCCCAGAGAGACAGGACAAAAATGGCTTCCACTAAACCACGCCGAGCAAAGCAGGCCCGTAAAGCGGAAGAACCTCGAAGTAGTCTTTATATGTCGAAGTCATTCTAAAACGATTGCGACGGTTTCAGCTCAATCAGACAATCCTAAGATAGATGGTTCACTCCCGAGTGTAGTAGGAACACTCAATTGACAAGTTTGTGTTATGATTTAAGTTGGTGGCCTCATTACTAGAGTCTTGAATAGCGCTAGTAGTAAAAATCTATTTGCTCTATTCTCTACTAGATGTGCTGTAGTATTTTTAAAAACAAACAGTTGCCATCGTTTAGTAAAATAAAATAAAAGTAAACAAAGATCTATGGTATGCTGTAGTATTCGCGATGTATTTTTGTTTAATAAAACTTGGGGGCCTCATCACGCGAAGCAGCACCATCGTTTTCTTAAAAAATAACAATAATTCATTTTAGTTTTTTAGACTTAACATTTAAATGCTATCTGAGTATAACATCTCGGTTGGCGCAAACGAAAGTAAAAAACAAACAAAAATAGAACTCTGACATTAGAGGTTCAAATCCAAGGGGGGACGACAGAATGGTGAAGTAGAGTGAGAAGATTTTTTTTCACTTTTTACCAATGATTCTTATAGAGCTTTCTTGGATCACTCATCCATCGACTCCTCATGATTCTAGCGCTGAAAAGCGGATGGAAAGGACTTGATTACCCTCAACAGCTCGTTGTTTGGTTGAATAAAATAAATAAATAAAATGTCAGAAATAAAATATGTGACAGTTTCAGGCTGTCAGCACTAGACTGTACTACTTGAGCCTTCTGCATTCCATCAACTATTTTTTTTTAAATCTTTGAGTCAGCCATCTATGTTAATATTGTTTATCTATGATCCTAAGTGACGGAAACGGTATTTTTATTTAAAAACATAAATCATGAATATATTTTTATTTATATGCTTGTTAGTTTTAATATTATAGCATACTATATAATAAAGTATTAATAAAATCTTAATTAGTAAAATCAAATTTGTGAGGAAAGCCTCTCAGGCCGCGAAGCGGCCTGTGTGGAGAGGCTGTGAAAATCGCTACGGTACATGGCAAAATGCCATGTAACAAGACAATAATGAAACAAACACATCATACAAAACAACAACAATGTGGCCGCGAGCGGCCACAGGGAGGCCCGCGGGCCGCGTAGCGGCTACGGGCCGAAGGCCCGTATTTTATTACCAGTTTCACCTATCCAAGTATTGACCGAACCCAGTGCAGCTTGTTTTATTCCCATTAGTCACCCACCTAGGTACTGACCTGACTCAGTGCAGCTTGTTTTATTACCAGTTTCACCTATCCAGGTACTGACTAGTATCAAATAATCAGCACAAATTTACAATAACTTATTTAGTAAAACGTCAAAAATACAAATCAAAACACAAACAATGTGCGGGACACCGAAATAATTATATTATTTATAACCTTAACTCGGTCATGAAGGATTTAATGAGGTTACACAGAGCTCCTGAGAGCCCTAAAAACATAGAGATATTTTTACTAGATACTATTATTACAGGTTAAAGTGTAAAACATCGAAAAAGTAACCTGACCACTTCCAGTACTAATACAATCAAATAGTCAGTACAAAATTACAATAAGTTATATAGGAGAGTGTTAAAATTACAAATTAAAACACAAACAATGTGCGGGGAGCCAAAATCATTTAATTAATTTTAACCTATTCTTAATGGAGGTTACACCGAGACCCTTAGAGCCCCAAAAAAAATGTTTAAGGCCTCTTGATAAATGGAAATAGGCTATGCCCCCTCAACTATATATCTCTACTATGTTTCATCTCAATGTAGCTATGCCCCCTCTAGTATATATTCCAGGCCTTCAAAAATGTTTCAGGCCTCTCAATGTAAAGGCTATGCTTCTCTCAGGCTACAAAAGATGTTTCAGGCTCTCAATGTATTGGCTATGCCCTTTACTATATATCTCTAGGCCTACAAGTTTCAGGCTCTTAATGTAAGGTATGCAATATATCTATATGCCCAAAGATTTTCAGGCTTCTCAATGTATAGTTTATGCCCCTCTGGTATATCTATATGCCTTCAAGATGTTCAGTTTCAATTGTATAGGCTATGCCCCTCTAGTATATATGCTATGCCAAAAAGATGTTTCAATGTATAGTTTATGCCCCCTCATAAATACTCTAGGCCTACAAAGATTTTCAGTCTGTCAATGTAAGTATGCCCCCTCTAAGTATATATCTCTAGCTACAAAGATGTTTCAAGCCTCTCAATGTAATAGGTTATTGCCCCCCTAATATATCTTTAGCCTACAAAGATGTTTTAAGCCTCTTAATGTATAGGCTATGCCCTCTAGTATATATCACTATGCCCAAAAAGATGTTTCAGGTCTGTCAATGTATAGGTTATGCCCCCTCTAGTATATATCTCTAGGCCTACAAAAGATGTTTCAAGCTTCAATGTATAGGCTCCCCTTTACTATATATCTCTAGGCCTACAGATTTTCAGCCTCTCAATGTATAGGTTATGCCCCTCTGGTATATATCTATATGCCTTCAAAGATGTTTCAGGCTTCTCAATGTATAGGCTATGCCCCTCTAGTATATTCACTTGCCCAAAAAAGATGTTTCAGTCTGTCATGTATAGTTATGCCCCCTATATAAATGCCCACAAGTTAAGGCCTACAAAGATGTTTCAAGTCTCATGTATAGGCTGTCTAGTGTACAGTGTTTTAAGCTCTTAATGCTATGCCCTGTATAATCACTATGCCCAAAAGATGTTTCAGGTCTCAATGTATAGGTTATGCCCCTTCTAGTATATATCTCTAGGCCTACAGAGATGTTTTAAGCCTCTCAATGTATAGGCTATGCCCCCTTTACTATATATCTCTAGGCCTGCAATGATGTTTCAGGCCTCAAGTATAGGCTATGCCCCTCTACTATACATCTTTAGGCCTACAAAGGTTTTAGACATGTATAGGCTATGCCCCTCTAGCCAAAAATGTTTAGTAATGTATAGGTTATGCCCCTGGTATACCCAAAAAGTTGTCATTCAGTTTAAATTTGTACAAGTTAAGTTTTCTAAGTTTCGTTTCAATACAACAAGTATATCCATGATTTTTGTTGGATCATAAAAATTAAGCAGCATTAAGAGTGGTCATGCTGTATGGGTGACTGTGGAAATGATAAGGATGCATTTACTATCTGAAGACGAGCGAAGCGAGTCCGAAGGCATGTTGCAGTAAAATTTGCGAACTGTATTTCTTTGGACAAACCAAGCGAGTCCGACGTAGGAAGGATTAGCGTAACTAATGCGATGCGATAAGGAGAAGTTTCGAGGCACCCCCGTTCCCAATTTCTTTATACGTGTTTGCTGACAGACATTTTATCGATATATTATCGATAAATATATATATTATCGGGTCACTATGTTATGCAAATCGACTCAAAGCATCATTTCTTGCAATAATGATTATAAATTTCTTAAAATGCAAATATCAAAAATATAACCTCAAAATGATTATTCTTAAATTCTAAAATTAATTTTACAGTTTAAACGAACGCTACGTAAATAAAGCAAGTCACGACAGGTTAATTTAGCTATTTGAAACATTAAACGAATTAGTACAACTTTATTTAACAAAAATATTAAATTTTAAACAATGGCCGACAAGACTCATAGTTTCACGGTACATTTATTATAAATAGTTCTAAACATAATGCATACCTTCGTCTGCGATGTTTCTCTCGATATTTGTATCTTCATGTCCTCCATTACACATCGAAACAAAAAGAACGAAACTAATAACGAAATTATATGTTAATAACTAGTTTAATTAAAAAATTAAAGAATAAACGCGCCATTTCACAAATCCGAACCGAGACTAAACAAGTCTGAGCATGAATTTCAATAAAATGAGAAAAATATCAGTGTGACCAACTTAGAAATAAAAAATTTCACTAAAATTGTTTTCTTTTTTAAATAATTTTTAATATAGTCCCACTTATTTAATACTTTGGTTATTTTATAAAGATAAATCTCTTTACTTTTTTTAATTTAATTTAACGAGAAAGTATACGGTTATTTATAGATATTTATCAATACCGTACTGCAAATTATTTTTTTAAAGGGTGTTATCTAAAGGTTATTGCGCGTTAGATTTAATCATAGAAATATATTACTAGAGAGAGCGTAGCCTACCTTAATACATTGAAAAGCTTTAAACATCTTTTAGATGCCCAAAGGGACTCAGTGTAACCTCATTGAAACCTCTTTTATAATAGTTTGTGCTTTGTTCTGTATATTTAACGATCTTTATTTAGTCACTGTGTTTTTGCGCTGTTTATTTGATTATATTAACAGTCGAAGGTGTTTAGGTTACATTTTCGATGTTTCAAAATTCAACTAACAGGGCTTTAATAATAATATACATATGATAAAAATAGATTCTGTTTACCAAGGATCTTGAATAAAGGGGATGACGCATTAAGTCGTTGATTGAGTTCGGCTTCCCTCACATTGTTTATGTTTTGTATTTTAAGCGATCTACTATATAACTTACTGTAATTTTTATTGATTATTTGATTATATTTATAAGCGAAGGAGGTCAGGTAACTTTTTCTATGTTTCAAAATTTAACCCATAGAGCCTCTCTAATAATAATATCTCTATGGTACTTAAGACCTGCGCAGTTGTACCAAGCATGTGCAGTTGGTTTTTGACGTGTGTTTCGTGTTGAATTCTCTCTATTTTTTGGTTTTCGATGGGGTCACTTGTTTGTACGCAAATCGAATTAGAGCGTCATCCCCTTTATTCAAGATCCTTGGTTGATCTCCATAGCCAGAGGTTAAAAAAGAGCATATCAACATATAGAGACCGTTTTTGATTTGTTAATACGAAAAACTCGGTTACCCTGCACCTCGAAATTTCTCCACAAAACCTGTTCGCTACGCTCATCCCTCAAAACATCTGATTCGCTACGCTCATCCTCAAACATCTGATTCGCTAACGCTCACCTCAAAACATCTGATTCGCTACCTCTCCTAAAAAACATCTGATTCGCTACCTCATCCTCAAAAAATCTGTTTCGCTACGCTCATCCTCAAAACATCTGATTCGCTACGCTCATCCTCAAAACATCTGATTCGCTACGCTCATCCACAAAACATCTGATTCGCTACGCTCATCCTCAAAACATCTGATTCGCTACGCTCATCCACAAAACATCTGATTCACTACGCTCATCCTAAAAACATCTGACGCTACGCTCACCTCAAAACATCTGATTCACTACGCTCATCCACAAAACATCTGATTCGCTACGTTCATCCTCAAAACATCTGATTCGCTACGGTCATCCACAAAACATCTGATTCGCTCAGATAGTAATTACATTTTTCATTCCCACCAGTTACCCATCCAGGCACTGACCTCGCTCGATGCTGCTTAAATTTTATGATTCGACGAAAACCATAGATTGCCGTATTAAAACCAAACTTATTATACTTATTTATTACTTAAAGAAATATACTTGTAGTATATTTTAAGTCGATCGGATTATAAAGATTTAGGTCTTCCGGTGGTGACCACGTACAACACCGGACGCAAACTAAAATGCTTTGTAGAACAGTTCAGTTTCGTAGAGCAGTTCAGTTCAGTTTTGTAGAGCAGTTCAGTTCAGTTTCGTAAAGCAGTTCAGTTCAGTTTTGTAGAGCAGTTTAGTTCAGTTTAGTTTTGTAGAGCATTGTGTTTTTTTTTTATCCACGGTGTCCTAACTCCTCGAAGATGCCTCCCACAGTGAAGCGAATCGTTGGATTTTTCATTTAAAACGACGCGGTTACCACCGGAAGACAACGCCCGTATTCAGAGACATTTTCCTTACCTAAACCTAACATTTCCCTTAAGGGCTTCTAAAGGAACCCTTAAGGCTTCCTTAAGGAGATGTAATACTAGTAAAAATGTACAGCATTTCCTACACTCACACCTAAAGAAAAGCCTTTGGGTGTGATTATTTTTTAGTTATGGTTTAGGAAAGGTTAAAGATCTCCTTAAGAAAAAGCTAGTTTTATTTTATAAATTAAAAACAATAACTTTTAATTCTATAATTTGGTAAGCTATAAAATTTAAGCTATGGCCATTTCACCCAACACTGTGGGCATCATCAGGCTAATAAACTAAACACTACATTAACAACTAAAGATCACAGAAAACAAATAAAGCACATATACATAAGACTAGAATAAATAAATAAAAAATCACAGAATTAGCTAAAACTTAACTTCGTCAACCACGAAGTTAGTTAGGTTTATTTAGTTGTTAATGTAGTGTTTAGTTTATTAGCCTGATGATGCCCACAGTGTTGGGTGAAATGGCCATAGCTTAAATTTTATAGCTTACCAAATTATAGAATTAAAAATCATTGTTTTTAATTTATAAAATGAGTGAATTCTATAAACTTAAAAGTGAGACTAAGGATAAATTACTTAAGCTAGTTTTAGCCGATTTTTCACTAAATTATCTTAAGTAGGTCCGGAGCTACCTAAATTTTTCCAAAAAAGTAGAGATGATTAGGAGTTAGTAGTATTTCTGTGTTGTACTTGCATTACAGTTTTATTTATTTTTTTATTACTCTTTAAGAAGGGTTTGGATCTATTAATTTATTATTATTTTATAAATAACATTATTAATAAAGCTAACAAAAATAAAAACATTGGTGAAGTTAATTAAACGTTTTTTCGTCAAAGTTAACATTTTTTTCAATTATGTAAGTTAATTCGAATGTTTGGTAAACCAGCAAATCATGAGATGCATATGAACCTGCATTCATAAAAGTTGTTTAGAACCGTTTTGGACATTTCTCTGATTTTTTTTTTCAATTTTAATAATTAGTTTTAATTAACTTTATCTAAATACTTTTAATAATAAAGAAACTATTGTAGTAAGGTAATGACGACACAAGAGTAATGTTAGAGATAATTAGCTAGGGAATTAGCTAATTCCTGTGGAAATCAGTCTCTTAGAAATTGAAAATATCGTCCTGTTTTTGAACTTTTGAATTGAAGTTATACTTGTGGAACTATTGCAGAAAATATTTTTTATCATTGAGGTAAGTGGTGTACAGTCTATGTCGTATCTTAAACAATTTAACTAAAAAAAATCTATGTAATCAGAGAAAGTTTATTGTTAAATTTTTGATTAGAGAAAAACTGATCATTATAGCCAGAGAGATATATTTAAAGTGATGTAGAAATTCATACAGTAGGGGTGGGGGCGCGGGGCACAGTGGTCTAACTCCCCCGAAATGAGCTGCTTTAGATGGACCTGCCCTGAGTTCACCCTTTCTCCGCTAGTGGCAGGTAAGTTCACCTTGTTCCCTATGTATAAAATAATTATTTCTTCAATTCTAAGGTTAAAATTATTTAAAAGGGTCTTTAACAATGTTAAAAATTGTCTTAATTATTTTAATACTACTTATAAATGTTATAAAATAAAACGCTGTGTTAATTTTAAGTAGACCTGATATCGTGATAACCATGATTTGTAGACAAAATCAAAAATTTTTGTAAAACATCAAACCGGGAAATTATAAATTTAATTTACGTCTTCGTTGTCTCATTATAACACACCTTTCGTAACACACGTTATCCTATTTCTAAAAAAATTATCTTATAAGCTACTAAAAAAGAAAAAAAAGTCAATGAATAAGATAAAAATTGTCTTGTTTACATTTTTATAAACATAAATAGAAGTATCGATTTAAACTGATAACAATAGTGATAAGAGAACAAGGTGAAAACTAGCGCTCGGTGCAGTAGTTGATGCAACTAATCTCAGTTTTTTTCGGAGCCACCTAAAACCAGGGAGTTAGACCACTGTGTCCCCCCGCCCCGACCCCAACTGTGTGAATTTCTACATCACTTTAGATATATTACTAGAGGGGCCCTATTAGTTGAATTTTGAAACATCGAAAAAGTAACCTGACCACATTCGATTATCATTTTCATCAAATAAACAGAACAAAAAAACAGTAAACTATATAGTAGAATGTTTAAAATTCAAATCACAACACAAACAATCTGTGGAAAGCCGAAAACTATTGATTAATTATAACCTTAACTCCCGATTAAAGGAGGTTTCAATGAGGTTACACAGAGCCCCTGAGAGCCCCACTAAAAATGTTTCAGGCCTCTCAATGTATTAAGATAGGCTATGCCCCTCTAGTATATATCTCTATGCCTGAGAGCCCCACTAAAAATGTTTCAGGCCTCTCAATGTGTTAAGATAGGCTATGCCCCCTCTAGTATATATCTCTATGATTATAGCACTTGCCTTTGCTTTTCTTTTGATGAATATAATATCTACGTTATATATCTTAACTTTATTTATAAAACTTAAGATAATGACAGTGATAAATTTATATATTTATACGTTTTGCTGTATATAAAAAAATAATGTAACAGATTTTAAAAGTGAACTCCTCTTACCATAGTTTTTAATACTAGAAATAAAAATTTACTTACCACTCCCAGACATAGACTGGTGAAAGCTGAGGTTGGCCAGAATATACTTGGTATAAAGCTCTATAATAAGCTCCCAGCTGAAGTCAAATGTATTCAATTAAAAATTTTAAGAATAAGATTAAAGAATTTTTTATTAGAAAATCCGTTTTATTCATTAAACGAATATTTAAATTATGTATTTTAATTGTGATGCAAATTTTGTAATGTAGTTTTATTTTTTGTTTTGTTTGACGCAGCCTATTATGTTCTTTATAATTTAATGGAATAAAGAAATTTTATTTATTTATTTACGTTCACTCATAATTAAAAGCTCCAAAAGCCAGATGCTTACGGCCAATTTTTTGCAGAAAAATGAATATCAGTTTTGTTAAAACTAAAGTGCTGTAAAAATGAGGGGTCGACATAGACACAGTGTTCCAACTCCCACTCTTTTCCCTATGGTCGTTATGGACCAGCTAGTCCATCGCAATCCATTTTAGTTCAACTACTACTCCACAACTCAGTGCCAACGTAGTCTCGACACTTTTCGCGGCTGGATTTTACGCTGTATCAACACTTGATAACCTTGCAACTTTAACTGAATCATGTGTTGATGTTATGTTAAGTCGAGACATTCAAGTGTCGATAACAACATAGAATCAGTCATTGTAAAAATATTAAATATTTCCAGTCCCTACGAAAACCTGCACTTTAAAGCCTCACACTATTATGGGTGTCAATCTCACATAGAATCATGACAGGTGTATCATGTGACTAATTTTTGTTCTGTACAAACACAACGTTATATCGACACTTGGCATGGTTGAACTATGTCTCAACACCATATAACATCGACATACGGTGGCAAGTTCTCATGATGTCGACACTTTTCCGTGACTTTTCATGCGACACCCCTGATTTTATGTAAGAAAGACACTTATATTAGTGTCTATATGTATTAGTGTACTCTGAATATCCATCAGGGTATGATATAGGTTAAGATAAATTCTGAAATTATTGTGGAATAGAATCAAAAAATATATAACACATGGTTATGATCAGTTGACAGCATGGAAAAATAGTGTTAAGGAACCAAAGAGGTTAGCCTGATTTGAAATGCTAAGCGTGATTTAACATCCTGGACTAACCTTATTATTTTTTTATTTTTTATTTATATCATTGTTTATTATTTATTAGTATTATTTTACCCTTGCATTATTTTCTCATGCTATCAACTGATTATAACCATGGGTTATACTATGATAATGTATGCTCTGTACATTTACTACGGTGAGTGTACAGCGGTTGGGCTGTCTAACGTTAGCCTATAATAAAAGAAAATTTTGGCTGCTAGAGCTACATTGAAAAAGCCATAGAGATATATTACTAGAGAGGAACTACTGGTTAAATTTTGAAACCTTGAAAATGTAACCTATCCACCTTCGCTTATAAATATAATCTCAAATAATGAGTACAAAATTACAATAACTTATATAATAGAACGTTTGAAATACTAATCAAAACACAAACAATATATGGGAATCCAAAAACAATTGATTTATTATAACCTTAACTCACTCTCAAAAGAGGTTTCAATGAGGTTATGTACACAGAGCCCCAGAAAGATGTTTCTGGCCTCTCAATGTATTAAGATAAGCCATGCCCCCTCTAGTATATATCTCTATGACACAGAGCCCCAGAAAGATGTTTCAGGCCTCTCAATGTATTCAGATAGGTCATACTTTTGCCAATAAAGAACTTGTTTAATATTATATAAGAGTGCAGTCTTCAAAAAAATTAAATTATATATAAATCATACCAGTCCATAAAAAATTACTCTTTTATTATTAGTATTCAGGAAGTAGAGCTTATTATGAACTTTTTTCAGATCTAATCAGTGAGATGTTTTTAACTGGCTACATAGAGACAAGTTTACTGCTGGCAAGTCTTGCTACATAATCAGATATCGAGTAAACCAAGGAGGTTTTTTTAAACTGCCTCACTTCTCTATACTGATACTATAATTTATTATAATTATAAACATAATATAGAGAGTAAAATATAAAAATATATTATTATAAAATATAAAATATATACTTTCTAGCATAGAAAGTATTAACTTAAGTGATTATACTAAGAGTTACCCGTGGTGTATAGTCTATCATTTAGTTTAAAAATCCCCAAGGTCATAAGTATTTGGGGATTGACCAATCAGAGAAGCCGCTGCCAACCTTCTCACTTAAGAAGAGAAAAAATCCCTACCACAATAACTGCTGTAGGGAAAAAACCTTCTTCTCGGCAATCGTTCACTTTGTTTGTAGTTCTTCTTTTGATTACATCGTTTTGAAAATTACTTCAAATTAATCTTAAAAATGATATTTTAAATAAAACTACACAAAAGAAATGTAAAAAACATCGCTAAGAAAATACGGGTAAATAACCTGATTTGTTTACATAGTTTTTTCCCGGTCCCCTCATGCAGGGATTTTTTTTTCTTAAGAATCAGTGGTGTCTAAACTGACCTGTCAAGATTTTTAAACTGAACGATAGACTGTACTGACGTTTTTTTTTAAAGTTGGTCTACTCACCAGGCTTGGCCAATACACAGAATGAATGGACTTTACAATCCCAGCACGGGCCTCTAGATTTTTATGAAAGGGATAAAAATTCTGCGTACACGTCTTCAAAAGTGACGTAAAGCCGGTGGTCTCGAGTCTGAGCATTGTCAGGTACTCGTTAAAGATCCCTTACCCTAAATGAAACTGGGTATAGCAAAATTAGGACCCTCATTGTAGATTCATTATATACTACACTGTTTCTGCCTTGTAGTTTAAATGGCACTTATTTACTTGGTTCCAACCTCAATTTATCTGAAAAATCGAGTGGATTTAGGTATAGGAACTAGGAGGTCTGTCCTAAACTCCATTAAAATCCCTTAGTTTCGATTTGTAATGGAGTTATGACTTCAAGAAATTGCAAGTTTTTTGCTATGAGAACATATTATTCGCAATATATTATCTTATTACTTGATTATCGATCTTTTCTTTTTTCCCCCTTCTCAACCCCATACAAAAGCCCCTTTGCTTTTCAACATCCCCTATTAAGATTGTTAAAGAATTTCTTTTATATAATTTAGTAAATATATTGTCGGTACCTAAGTGAATAATTGCCCTATATCGCCATATTTACCTTGGTCCCAACTTTATGTTGGAAACCAAGTAAATAAGTACCATGTGCCCTAATTGCCTGGTAGTTACTACTACTCCCCCCATATTACTACTATTACTTTAAACATAATTATGTTTATAAAAACTATCTTAAAGAGTTTTTTATTTAAAAAAAAATAAAAGCTGCCATGTATGATATGGCTCTCTGTTATTTTATGGTCATGTATTGTTATAATTAATTATAATTTTATTATTTTAAATAATTGATCTAAAGTAAATAATAAGAGACATCTGCAATCTATTGACTACTTTAAAAATCTAGACAGGTCAGTTTAGGCACCGCCTATTCTAAAGAAAAAAAATCCCTGCAAGAAGGGAGCGGGAAAAAACTATGTAAACAAATTGATAGTACTTGTTTGATAGTACTTGTTTAATATTTTAAATACTCCTCCTCACGGTGCAAGACTTTAGTCTTTTTGTGAGGAGTTCACAATTCTGTTTTTTGTAAGTCTAATTAATTTTTTTTAATACGTTGTATTGTAATATAAAAAAATCAGGTTATTTTACCCATATTTTCTTGGCAATGTTTGTTTTATATTTCTTTATTGTAGTTTTAAAGGCGCCTTCGTGGTCGAGGTCGTTAAGGCATCAGTTATTGAACTGACCTTTGACACCACGGAGGTCTGGGGTTCGCATCCCAGGTTATGCTCTTAGTTAATATAAGATTATTGTTCAAATAACTTATCACCAACTTTAGATTAGACTTTGAGCGTAACGGTTGCCACAACTACTAGAGGTTGTTACCGCAGGGGTTATCCCTGATGGGCCACAAGGCTCTAAACGGGTATTATAATATAATATTATATTTGTGTAGTTTTATTTTATAATATCATTTTTTATGATTAATTTAAAAGTAGATTTCAAAACGATCTAAACAAAAGAATAACCACAAACAAAGTGAAAGATTGTCGGGAAGAAGGTTATTTCCCTACAGCGATTATGGTCGTAGGGATTTCTTCTCTTTTCAAGTGAGGGTTTGGCAGCGGCTTCTCTGATTGGTCAATCCCCAAAATGCTTATGACCTTGGGGATTTTTAAAGTAAATGATAGACTGTAGGCATCTAAATTAATATTTTTTTTTTTAATTTATAATATAGTTAATGAAGCTGACTCCGTGTTGGATCTTGTTAAAGCAGCAGTTTTTTTAAACATACCTTTTACTTTGACACCTGGGTGGTAATGGAGCTTGCATTTTAGATTGGACCCATATTTTATGTAGATTATTGTACTAAATTCATTTAAAACTTTGCTACCTCCTCCCCCACAGGATGAGAAGGCACAGTGTTCCAACTTGCTGGTATGAGGCGGTACAAACACAGGCACTAATTCTATGACCTCCTGTACCAATGGCTGTGTGTCACCTTGATTTTTCTTTACCAGTTGTTTTGAATCATGATACTTATTTATTTTTATAAAATACTATACTGATATTTTGTCCCTGGTGCTTTATTGGTTAATTGTATAGCATTTTTCCCTTAACGCCCTAAAAATAATGCAAAATATCCCCCAGCCAGGAAAAGGGGGCGTTACCCCTTATTGGACAAATTCAAATTACTTAAAATTTTGTTAAATCACCCATATAGTTACAACTTCGTTTAGAAGATAAAGACCTCGGCATAGCCCTTATCATAAGTCAGTGCTACCAAATAAGCAGTCTATTATACAATTTTATATGATTAAAAATCTGTATAAATAATTTTAACCTAGGAAATAATAATTTTATATAAAAAAATCTAGGTGACAGACAGTATGGACTCATAGTAAAGAAACAAATCAAAGAAAGTATTAAAATAAGTGATCTACCGAGAGTCACCCGTGGTGTAGTGGTTAAGGTACGCGGCCAATACACAGAATGAATGGACTTTAAACTACGAGTTTATTTAGTCATGGGTTCAATCCAGCACGAGGTCTCGGATTTTTATGAGAGGGATAAAAATTCTGAGTACCACGTCCTTCAGAAGTGATGTAAAGCCGGTGGTCTCGAGCCTGTGCGTTGTCCGGTACTCGTTAAAGATCCTTACCCTAAATGAAACTGGGTATGGGCAAAATTTAAACCCTCATTGTAAATTCATTATAATACTATAGTGTGTCTGCCCTTGTAGTTTAAGTGTAAGGAGTTGGTTTAAACAGCAAGGGCACGTGTTGTTCCTAGTTTCACTAGACTATAATAGTCAGTGAAAATATTATTATATACAGTATAATTGCTTAGCAAAGCATGAGAGGAACCATAGTAATCCACGGCTTCAGTCTAGATTAGATGAAATATACCTACACTTGAAATTAAAAGGAGTGTAGCTTTTAACAGCTCCCTAACACTTACTTGGCAAAAAAAAAGACTACCAACAGTGGCCTACTTGGCTTATAGTTACTACCACCCTCCCCATATTAATACTTCTAGGTGATTATACCTGTCGAGAAGGGTATTATTATAGAGCTATTATCAAGGATGACTTTTTTTCGAAAAATGATTTTTTTTTTTATTACACGTTAGGCAACCCATCCGGGACACACTGTATATTACGTATATGTTTACCCCAAACCTACTTGACTTAAGCCAAAAATAATAATTTAAACAATAATAATAACCATTTATTTGCTATAATACCTTACAAATAGTATATTATGCTACTAGGCAGCAAAATGGAATTTTGCAGACGAGTTTTATAAATTTGCCCCCGAGCCGAAGGCGAGGGTGGGCTATGGAAATTACCTGCAGAGGCGTAAGCCGAGGCAGGTAATTAACCCATTTGACAGACAAGGCGAAAGCCGAGGCTGGCAAATGGCGAATTCCTGGAGAGGCGTAAGCCGAGGCAGGTAATTAATTGCACGAGTCTGCAATGTTTCCTTGCTGCATAGTAGCATATACTATTTTATCTACTAACGGCAGAAAAATATACAAGAGATTATTTTAAATACTTGCTGCGAGATTTTATAGGCAGTAAAGACTGCTTTGAAGTAGATGCAACGCTGACAATTCAGGTGGAGTGTGGTCCAATAACTCGTCAATGTCAACAATGTTTGTATCTTATTCACTTCACTGTTGTTCTCACTCATTATGTTTTAGTAACCTAACTTTAGTTTACAGATTTAGTTTTTTGATAACGTTCTATTTTTGTAACTTTATATACTTAAACTAATTATAACAACATGAAATACAAAATCTGACGACTTAAACATTAAAAATCTGTCGATTCATAAACAGCTGGTAAATAATTTAATTTAATGCCAAAATTATCAGTGTTGCCAATTTGTTTCCAAAACATTATATATTATTTGATAAACATAAGTTAAATGTTAAACATTTAATAATAATATCGTAATTTTAAGTAACAATAAAGAAAGTTAATACTAGAAACAAGTTAGAATAAATCATAGTTTACAAAATAAAACAATACCGAAATTCATGCAATAATTTGTATCATTTTCCCGCCTAGGGAGTTTTGACTTGTTTCCCATGTTCTTTAAATGAGCCATAACTCCCTAGTACTTTTTTCATTACCAAAACATTTTGCGATGTTTTGAAACATTTTGCGTACTGTTTTAAAAATATTTCCCGTATTGTTTGACAGTGTAGGTAAAATTACATTTTGCAGCTTAAAAACAGTCCAGTAATGGCTAATTTTGCTGCCGTGAGTAGATAAAATTTTTTTTACATGCAAAACTGATAGATTATATTAACAATATATACTGTTACTAATTGTTTTTACATATTATATATATTATATATATTAATATATATATATATATATATATATATATATATATATATATATATATTATATATATATATTACTCATGTTTATTTTACCTATTTTATTTATTTTCCTTTTTATTTATTATTATCTTTTTTACAGCAATTCGGCCGCATATGGAGGATTTAATAATAATAATATATTTACACAAACAGTTACAATATTTACAATTGTTTGGTTCTTATCAAAAACTTATAAATACAAAATTATAACTCACACTCTGTATTAAAAACTCATCAGTACTATAAATAATGTTATTTAAAAGATAATTTTCAATTTCTTTTAAATTGCATATCAGGTAACAGAATGGTAGTTTTTACTATTTTATTTTAAAACTTTAATGCCAATGTTGGTATGAGATTTACTAGTTAGTTAGCCTATGTATGGGAAAATACTATGATTTGGAGATGGTATACTATTGTTTTAAAAATTATATATTTATTCTTATTGTGAATCCATTATATTCAATTTAATTGTGATTATTTATTTACATATATTTATAATAATTGACTTTTTTTCATTTCTACAAAGTCCAAGAATACTTTTTTTTTCAATAATAAATTTCAGAAAATGAAACCAAGCTTATAAATAATTTTTTTTTTAAAACAAGTTCTTTATTGGCAAAAGTAATAAATATTTATTTTGTGTATACCGGAGCCATATTATATTTATTGATTAGGGTAATTTGTGCCTTTTTATTTTATTATTTATTTGTTATTTTTGTGGTATAAATTTGATTATTTTGGGGTGTTTTTATAATGGGTGTGGTTTTTATAATAATAATTTATTATCCAAATATTTAAAACCATCAACCAATTAATTTAAGATAAAATGTTTAAAAATTTCAAGTATACATTTACAAACTTAATAAGATCTAAATTTTTTACTTCACCAATAATTATAACATGCAATATCTAAAATAAAACTAAACATTATACAAGTTACAATACTGTTAACGAAAATTATTAAATTAAAAAGTATTTATTTTTATTTATTGATTTATTGTGGACCTTAATTAGACATTATTAGCTTCACACAAAAACTATAATTAACATTGGTAAGACAAGAAAAACAACATAAAGGTAAAGATGTTTTGGATTTGAACTGTTTTTATATTGATTGGGCCAGTTGTTGATAGACAGTATATGAAAAATGACTAAGTTGATTAGTTAACTAATTAATTATTAAGGATTAATTAGAAGGAGGGATAAACTTGAAAATAAAATGAGAGAATGGGTTTTTAAAAATATAGGGGTAAATAAAAGGCAGAAAAAAATTATATCAATGCAGAAAGGATAAAAAGGTAGGTTGGTGATAATAATTGATGACGTTTTAATTTCAGCCAAAGTAGCAGTTTCTTTTAGATAATTAAATAAGTTTTTAATATTGGTTTCGTCGTCCTCTAAGAGGTCAGGTAAATTTGTGGGAATTTTATTATTTGTTATCGTTTGTGTCAGTCTAGTACAGTCAATTAGAAAATGTTCACGGTTAGTAAGTACATTTTTGGCGGTTCTAGGTCCCTCGAAAACAGATAGCTGTGAGTCAGTCGAGTTTGTCCTAGTCAAACTGTCCTCTAGTCCTAGAGGACAGTCTCCTCGTGTCGGTTTTGTCTATAGCAAGTCCCCCACTCCCCTATAATAGGTTTGACAGAATTTAGTTTGTTGTTACTTAAGGAATCCCATATTTGTTGCCACTGTTTATTTAGTTTCAGTCTAAGGGTTGCTTTAATGTCATTTATTGTCACCAAAGTTTCCGAAAGTTGTCTATTAGAAAGCAGATTTGACCAGCCCGTCACCTGTTTCATTCCCCGGGATCCCAGAGTGGCCAGGAACCCAGAAAAACTTTACATTGAAGTTGTTTGATCTTATCTTTTCTCTAATTTCTACTATAATGTTGTTCTGGCTGTATATATTGTTCATTGCTTGCAGTCTGCTGGAAGAGTCGGCAAGTATGATTATTTATTTCTTCATTTTATTTTATTTTTGCCTGTTAATTTAAGAATCTGTGAATCTAATTTGTTTTACCTTACTTACTCCTTATATAATCAAACATTCTTGTATACTTCTCCTATTCTTATCCATTCCTTCCTGTCCCAAGCAGTTCTTTGTCAAGTCTCCTGACCACATATATTCCACATTTCTTCGTCCCATCGTGTGCGTGGTCTTCCTTTCTTTCTCATTTTATCCTGTGGGTACCAATTAATCAATTTCTCGCTCCACCTTTCATCCTTAGTGCGCACTAAGTGGCCTGCCCCTCCCCACTTTCTATCACTTATTTCCATAGCTATATCTTGTAACCCCGTTTGTTTCCTCCCCCATTCGTTGCTCTTTTTATCTCTTCTACTCACTTTTATCATTAGCCTCTCCATACTCCTTTACGGCACTCTCATTTTTTTAATGGTATTCTTTATTACCCACGTTTCTGCACCATATATTAATAATGGTAGAATACACATGTTCCATAATTTCCTCTAATAAATAAATCCTATAAATAAATATATTTATATATTATATATATATATATATATATATATATATATTTATATATATATATATATTATATATATATATATATAAACTGCCCAGCCTAAACTACTTCTCGTATTTATTTTTCATCTCCCTGGTTATCATTAGTTATCAACTGTCGTAAAAATATGTACTGATCCATTTTCTCTATTTCTTTTCCACCAATCATTAACTCTACTTTTTCTTCACTATTTATAGCCATGTATTTAGATTTATCCCCATTTATTTTAAGACCATTTTTACCTGTTTTTATTTTATGTTTTGTCAGGAAGTGTGAAAGCTATAATATAAAACCTTGATGGTTCAACAAAAAAATACTTTATAGAAATAATTTATGAAAAGCGTGAAATAATTGGTCTAAAGGGTAAAATGAAGCACACTTAGGTAGAGGACTTGAATTTTTAATGAAACGGCTTGAAAATGATTTTAAACTGGCAAGAGGTTAAGTAGCCGAATGAGGAATACTGACTATAAACGCATTCTAGTGACGGGCTGTAGAAACTAGAAAGCAACTAGTACTGACATCTAGTGGGAAACGTTTTACCTAAATTTTTAAAATAATAATTATTGTTAAACAACAAAAAGTTAAAAAACTCAGTGTATTCATTTTTCAGCATACTTAGATTCAAAATTCAACTAATTGATTTCAAATGATTTACATGGTAATTTTTAATAATATCCCAAATTCAACGAGCCTTTCAAAACTTATTTACTTAATTTATGGAATTTTCTTTGAATAAAAAATAACTTTTTGGTAATCTTAATAATTTTTTTCGTTTTACTTTTATGTTTTTAGCGAATTTTCAAACAAAAAATGAGCTTACAAGGTTGGGCCACGGAAGAGGGAAGGGGGGGTACATTTTTAAGTATAGAATATTTATACATTGATAAGGTTCTATATATATATATATATATATATATATAATATATATAATATATAATATAATATATATAATATATATATAATTATACATTATTATATTTTTTATATATAATATATAATAATAATATCTTTATTTTAGTAATATCTTATATATAATATATATATATATATATATATATATATATTTATATATATATATATATATATATATATTATATATATATATTACATATATATATATATATAATTATATTATATATATATATTTGTGTGGGTGAGTTTTATGACTTGATAAAATCGTGGGTGAGATGTTTGTACTTAAACGTTTCCATGGCGCACAATATTTTTTGAACGCTTTCTTGGATCAGATTGAAACTCCGTTACAATAATTAACCTTAAAAACGCTCTGAACCTTATTGTATAGGAAATGTGTATGACGTCATTAACCCACAATAATTATCTGGCAAACATTCAAAACATCAGATAACCATGAACATTTTTGTGATCGAGCTATTTATGAATAGCCGTAGACAACTGTGTATGATAAACATATATACAAAGCTAAACTTAATTAATAGTTGACACAATATAATTGTGCGAGAGACACCTAGGAAATGTAACAAGCAAAATGCAATGCTACATCTGGGAACTGTTCCATCCTTCGACATTCGTCATCATTGATGGCTCGACATAATCTCATGTCCACCTCTGATCGAACATCATGTCGAATGATTGAACAGTTCACAGATGTAGCATTGCAATTTGCTTGTTACATTTCCTAGGTGTATCTCGCACAATTATATTGTGTCAACTACTTTTTTTTTCAAAACTCGGTAGTATCAAATGATATATGTTTTGCTTGGCATGCATGATGCGGTAAGAGAGCATCGCTCGTCTCTGGTAAATACTTCACATTATATTCTTCGGAATTAATTGAAGGTCAGAGTGAATTCAGGCTCTGTCGGCGCCCCTGATGAGTTAGACGTAACGAAACAGAGTGGGACATGACATTATGCGGAGCCATCAATGATGACGAATGTCGAATGATGGAACAGTTCCCAGATGTAGCATTGCATTTTGCTTGTTACATTTCCTAGGTGTCTCTCGCACAATTATATTGTGTCAACTATTCATGTTTTACAAAACTTTGTAGTATCAAATGATATATTAACTAATAGCATTAGTTCTGATTATTATATGTCAACAAGTAAGTATATATAGTATCTAAGACATATGTTTATTAATTATCCGTCACGAATAAAAAAATCGTTTTAACAACCCTAGACACTAGTTAACTTCTTAAAGCAACTTCTGGTTAAGCAAGTCGGAAGCTCTTAGCTCTCGTACTGACCTCTCCAGCAGAGCATCGGGAGCCAAAAAGTAAAAAAATAAATACATAAATAAAAAATATATTTTTTTATTTCTTTACTTATTTTTCTTTTTTATTTTATTATTATTTTTCTTATTTTAATTTTTTATTATTTTTTCTTTTTATCGTTTTAAAATTCCACTAACTTTTATTGACTTATATTCATTATATTCAAAGAAAATTAAAAGGAAATGCATACCACTGCATTCTAGCGGATAAGCAATAAACTACCAAATAATCTAGTTCTCTACAATTCCGCAAGATCGTACTAGTAGTTTTAAAAGTTAAATATCGATTTGTAAAAGTTCAAAATACTAACAGGTCAATGGGTCAGTTTTAAAATCAAGGGAAAAGTGCAAAGTAATGTTTCCTGTAATAATACAACTTTAGAAATAATGAAGCATTAGATATTATAATAAAAAATAAATATTAAAGCTTTTGAGAAGGAATAGGTCCTCAAAACCTTTAATAATTTAAAATAAATGTCCCTATAATGTTGTCTCTTACAACTTTTACGTAATAAATATGTATAATAAACACACAACTTTTACGTAATAAATATGTACAACAAACACACAACTTTTACATAATAAATACGTATAATAACACACAACTTTTACGTAATATATAATATATAAACACACAACTTTTAGTAATAAATACGTATAATAAACACACAAATTTTACGTAATAAATAAGTATAATAAACAAACAACTTTTACGTAATAAATAAATATAATAAACAGACAACTTTTACGTAATGAATAAGTAATAAACACACAACTTTTACAAAGTAATATATAGTATAAATACACAACTTTACGTAATAATAATATAATAAACAGAAACTTTTACGTAATGAATAAGTGTAATAAACACACAACTTTTACGTAATATATAAGTATAATAAACACACAACTTTTACGTAATAAATACGTATAATAAACACACAACTTTTGCGAAATATATAAGTATAATAAACACACAAATTTTACGTAATATATAAGTATTATAACACACACTTTACGTAATAATCGTATAATAAACAGAAAATAAATAAATAAATAATATTAAACAGACGTAAATAATAATCTTAATGAATAGTGTAATACCACACAACTTTACGTATAAATACGTATATAAACACACACTTTTGCGTATATATAGTATAATAAACAAAACACTTTTACGTAATAAATACGTATATAATTATTTCAATATCAGTGTATCTGTGGTTTTGTTGATCATAAAAGTAAAGCACCATCGAGCGAGGACAGTACCTGGATATTTGTCTCCTGGGAATAAAACGAATGTAATTGATATCTGATCACGAGGGAAGCGAGTCCCATGACATGTATAGTACGTCAAATGGCTAAAATCCGTTGACAGCGCGAGAAAATAATGCGAGGGTTAGTCCTGGATGTTAAATCAAGCCCTCAAATTCAAATCAGGCCAACCTTATTGCATCCTCAAACACTATTCTCCCACGCTGTCAACTGATTTTATCCGTGTGTCGTACTATAGCAGTTTAAACTGGTAATTTTTATGTTTTAGGGGAGAGCAAAGCGAGTCTGAAGTAGTGTGGATAATGCGTAGCGAAACCCATAGGGTATAGAAAGTTCCGAGTTACTCTACACCTGTTTTTAGGGAATTAAAAGAAAAAATGAGATTAGGAGGTTCGGGTCATATAATATATATATTATATATATATATATATATATATTATATATATATATATATATATAATTATATTATATATATATATTAATATTTGAGAATGGTAGTATGGTACGAGAATTTTGTTCCAAGACGTTTCTATGGGACACGAGAACTCGAGAACTTTCAAACGCTTTCTATTAATCAAAATAAAACTTTGCACAAATATCGAACTTGTTAATGTCTCCCTATTGTTTAACAAATATGTGTTACATCATTAATCTACAATAATGGTCCCTTAAACTTTTCAAATGTCTCAAATCGCGCTAGTGGTCAAAATTTTTCTTTATCTGTTATCTTGAGGTTGGGATTACCTTTCAACTTAGGTAGAAGGAACTGCAAATGTTAGATTTTAATAACTTTTTATTGATTTTAACAAAAAAAATTTAACAATATGAAAAAATTCAAGGGTCTGCGTTTGCTGGAAGTGCCTTTAGAATTTAATGAGTAAGTAAGTGTCAAAGCTGCCTAATTTTGAGCCTCCATATTTCATTACCTTTAAATGTAATGACCTTCTTAACCAAGTCTTCATCCCCCATAGTCATAGTATTGTCGTACAGTCCTTCTCAACCAATTCTTCATCCTATAGTCATAGTATTCTTACAGTCTTCCTCAACCAATTCTTCATCCTCATAGTCATGTACTGTCCTACATCGCTTCTTAACCAAGTCTCATCCCTCACCTAGTCATATACTTGTCCTACTGTCCTTCTTACCAAGTCCTTCATCCTCATAGTCAAAGACTTGTCTGCTGTCCTCTTAACCAAGTTCATCCCTCATAGTCATAGTATTGTCTACAGTCTTCTTAACCAAGTCTTCAATCTCCCATAATCATAGTATTGTCCTACAGACCTTTTCAACCAAGTTTTTTATCCCTCATAATCATAGTATTGTCTACCTTTCAACCAAGTCTTTAACCCTCATAGTAGAACTTGTCTTACGTCTTCTCACCAATTCTTCATCCCTCATAGTCATAGTACTTGTCCTACTGTCCATCTTAACCAAGTCTTCATCCCTCATAGTCATAGCACTTGTCCTACAGTCCTTCTCAACCAATTCTTCATCCCAATAGTCATCAGTACTTGTCCTACTGTCCCATCTTAACCAAGTCTTCATCTCATAGTCATAGCACTTGTCCTACCCAGTCTTCTTAACCAAGTCTTCATCTCCATAATCATAGTATTGTCCTACAGTCCTTCTTAACCAAGTCTTCATCTCCCATAATCATAGTACTTGTCCTACAGACCTTTTCAACCAAGTTTTATCCCTCATAGTCATAGTTCTTGTCCTAAGACCTTTTCAACCAAGTCTTTATCCCTCATAGTCATAGTACTTGTCCTACAGACCTTTTCAACCAAGTCTTATCCCTCATAGTCATAGTACTTGTCCTACAGACCTTTTCAACCAAGTCTTTTCCCTCATAGTCATAGTACTTGTCCTACAGACTTTTTAACCAAGTCTTTATCCCTCATAGTCATAGTACTTGTCCTACAGACCTTCTCAACCAAGTCTTTATCCCTCATAGTCATAGTACTTGTCTTACAGTCCTTCTCAACCAATTCTTCATCCTCATAGTCATAGTACTTGTCCTACTGTCCATCTTAACCAGTCTTCATCCCTCATGTCATAGCACTTGTCCTACAGTCCTTCTTAAACCAAGTCTTCATCCCTCATAGTCATAGTACTTGTCTTACAGTCCTTCTCAACTAATTCTTCATCCCTCATAGTCATAGTACTTGTCCTACTGTCCATCTTAACCAAGTCTTCATCCCTCATAGTCATAGCACTTGTCCTACGTCCTTCTTAACCAAGTCCTTCATCTCCCATAATATAGTACTTGTCCTACAGTCCTTCTTAACAAGTCCTTCATCCCATATCATGTACTTGTCCTACAGACCTTTTAACATAGTCATAGTCTTCCCCAAGTTTATCCCATAGTCATAGTACTTGTCCTACAGACCTTCAACTCAGTCTTTATCCTCATAGTCATAGTACTTGTCCTACAGACCTTCTCAACCAAGTCTTTATCCCTCATAGTCATAGAATTGTCTTACGTCCTTCTCAACCAATTCTTCATCCTCTCATAGTCATAGTACTTGTCCTACAGACCTCTTAACCAAGTCTTCATCCCTCATAGTCATAGCACTTGTCCTACAGTCTTTAACAAGTCTTCATCCCTCATAGGTCATAGAACTTGTCTTACAGTCCTTCTCAACCAATTCTTCATCCCTCATAGTCATAGTACTTGTCCTACTGTCCATCTTAACCAAGTCTTCATCCTCATAGTCTAGCACTTGTCTACAGTCCTTCTTAACCAAGTCTTCATCTCCCATAATCATAGTATTGTCCTACAGTCTTCTTAACCAAGTCTTCATCTCCCATAATCATAGTACTTGTCCTACAGACCTTTTAACCAAGTTTTCATCTCCCATAGTCATAGTACTTGTCTACAGACCTTTTCAACCAAGTCATTATCCCTCATAGTCATAGTACTTGTCCTACAGACCTTTTCAACCAAGTCTTTATCCCTCATAGTCATAGTACTTGTCCTACAGACCTTTTTAACCAAGTCTTTTCCCTCAAGTCATAGTACAAGTTTTACCAAGTCTTAATCCTCATGTCATAGTACTTGTCCTACAGACCTTCTCAACCAGTCTTTATCTCATAGTCTAGTACTTGTCCTACAGTCCTTCTCAACCAAGTCTTCATCCCTCATAGTCATAGTACTTGTCCTTCTCAACCAAGTCTTAATAGTCATAGTACTTGTCCTACAGACCTTCTCAACCAAGTCTTCATCCCTTATAGTCATAGTACTTGTCCTACAGTTTTTTTCAACCGAAGTCTTAGTCATAGTACTTGTCCTACAGACATGACATAGAGTTCTTGGATCTCAAATTCCTTAAAACAATCACAAATCCTTTTACGATGACCTCAAAGAAAAGGTACTTTGACGTCTGCGAGCTGTGCCGATTCCGTTATGAATTCCTTTATCAATCCTTATCGAATAAGTCTAACCCTTTGTTCTGGGTCTTTTTCCCAAACCATTTCAGGCAATTCCCCAAGATGACTAAAGAGACAGTGACCGAGAGATCTCTTAGCTTAAATTTATTTAAAGTGCTACCTTCGTTTAGTTTGATTTCTGATTCTCTCTAGTTTTAATCATTTTTTACAAACTGATTCCCATGGGGTAATATCAATGGATATTTTCTCCTTCCATGTTATACCACGACGAGATAACTTTTAGCCTAAGTATTAGATTAGCTGAAGAATCCGCTACCGTCGATACTTGCTGTTGGATATGAATATCACTGGAACGGTTTCGGCATAACGCCATCATCAGCAGGCGGGGTAACACTCGAGCTCTCAACTAATAAAGTTATATCAGTGAATAACTTCTAGTCTCAATGAGCACGACGAGCCCTCTGAAGCCCTTCAGAGGGCTCGTCACTTGATTCATAGGAAATGTTATCAGCTTCAAAAAATGATCTCTTCAAGTTTTGCACATGAGCAACAGGGAACCACTTATTGTATAAATACTGGGATTTGTGCAATTTTCTAACAATTTGAGAGAGCGCATTTGTACGAAAGGATCCAATCTGGATAGGCATAGTATGCTTGTCCTTCATAATTAAAGGTATATTTTCAGAATAATTTGGTTTGAAGGAGTACAAAATAAGTCACATTTTTTAGGCCTGGCTCTTGGACAATAGAGTATTTGCATTTTTCGAAAAAAAATTGTTTTGCTCATAAAATGATCAAATTTGTTTAAAAAATGTATTAAAGCAGAAAAAAAGAATATTTAATTTAATTTTAAATAGTTGAAATAAGCATTGAAAGAAGAGGAGAGGGGGAATGGGTGAGAGAGTGGGGTGAAAACGGAACGTACTAAAGGTTGGGTCGTTTAATGTACAGATAGGAGTTTTAGTTAGAAATATCGTAAGGTCAGCAGTTGCTTACAGTTCAATAGAATGTAAAGAAGATTGAAACAAAACAATTTCAGGTAATACAATGCCTAAGGAACGTGATGACTACAGCTGTCAGTATCATCTTGTTGACAGTATAGAATAAACTCTTATGAGTGTTGCTCTAGTGAATATTGTACTACACGGCGGTATTCTTACGTCTGACGTCACACAAGCAATCGAGGCAGTTTTCTCGCTAAAAGAATACGTTTAAATATATTTTTATGAGGTAGTACGTAATAGAGCACTTTATTGGACCGTTTTTAGGATGAGAAGCCAATCATTATTGTTATAGGAGGTTATTTAGTACTTTTCACCTCCGAGGACAATAATGAATGTAAAAAAACTCCTAGGACGTAAAAGTAATTCATATATTGCCGCCATTACTGTAATGTAGCGTGTTCAAAAAAACAATCTGTGTAAAACCTTCATGAGGTTTCTTTAAAAACGTTCATTTTGTTTCTGTTTTTGTTCGTAGACTAATTTTTTTTTCGTTTTTAAAATGTGTTTTAATTGACAATTTTTGTGTGTTTATTTGTAAAGCTTTTACATTTTTGAGTAAAAGTGTGAAGCTATGGATGAATTCAATGACGACGATAATATGGAGTTAATTGGACGTTTTTTTGTTGTTTTTTTCAATTAAGTATATAGCGCAGTTTATTTAATGAGTGCTACCTCAAAAAAAATAGTGTATGCCATCCGGCTGAGAATAACTTTATGTCTTGGCAAATTTTCCCGACTCGCTTCGCTCGTCGGTAAATCTAATTGCCGTGACATAAAGACACACTTCTCAGCCTTATGGCATAAATAACTATTTTATTTTTTTGGTGTATTATCAAAAGTATAAGTTTTTTCATTCTAATATTTTACAGGTTGTTCGTTTATATGACGTACTTAAAGATAATGCAATAAAAAAAATTGTACAGATACTATATTATAATGCCTTGTTGAAAACCTTTTTAGGAAAACGTTAAACACGATCAAGTTTCTACGATTATAGAAGTGCCTCAGAATTATGATAAGTGAGTGAGTCAGTCAGGGTCGAAAATAGTCATTTTCAAAGCGAAATTTCTCGCGTTCTTTAATTGATAAAGAATTTTAATTTCACAAGTAATATTGTTACGATATGATCTTTGCGTCAGTCAAATTAAAAGATTCTATGATAACCAGGTCAAAAGATATAAGGGGATAGAAAATGCTCATAATTTCTTTGGGAAAGGGTGTTCATCAGTGCCAGCCTTGGATATAAAACTTGTACTCTATAAAGCATGACTTGGCTGGGGCACTACCGTGCCCCCAGATAAGGTCAGAAGCCATTTAGTCTAATGTTAATTGTTAAAAATTAAATTTTACACGACAAAAATTATGTACTTAAGGTAAGAAGAATCTTTAAGAATATTTACCTCAGGTACTTGCCTGAAGTATCTTAAAACCTACTAAAGGAAAACGGCGAGCTATGATCAGCCTACCTATATCAACAGGTGATATACGTTGTAAGGGATCGAATTCTCCCCTCCTAGTGTGTAGATGCGCCCTTCGTACGAGGAAGGGAGAGAAATCAATGGGCCCTGACCAAACTTCGTCTAGAAGGCAACAGGTAGCAGGCATAGTCTTTATCAAAACATCAATCCTCCTCTGAAGTATCGGAAGGGGGAAATGATATCTCGATGACAAGCATTCAATAATTTTCGAAGTAATAGACCCAATTGTATTTTTATTATAGACAAGTATTACTTCTCATTATTCTATAATAGACTCAATTGTATTTCTATCATAGACAAGTATTCCTTCTCATTATTCTATAATAAACTCAATTGTATTTCTATCACAGACAAGTATTCCATTATTCTATAATAAACTCAATGTGACAAGTATTCTTCATTATTGTACTCAATTATTCTCTGTATTTCTATCACAGACAAGTATTCCTTCTCATTATTCTATAATAAACTCAATTGTATTTCTATTAGACAAGTATTCCTTCTCATTATTCTATAATAACTCAATTGTATTTCTATCACAGACAATATTCCTTCATTATTCTATAATAACTCAATTGTATTTCTATCATAGACAGTATTCCTTCTCATTATTCTATAATAACTCAATTGTATTTCTATCACAGACAAGTATCCTTCTCATTATTCTATAATAAACTCAATTGTATTTCTAACATAGACAAGTATTCCTTCTCAATAATCTATAATAAACTCAATTGTATTTCTATCACAGACAAGTATTTCTTCTCATTATTCAATAATAGACGCGTTAGAATTGCAATAGCGAAAATCTGGTAGGGGTACTTTGTCATTTTTCTTCTATCAAATTTTCTATGCTTATCCTATCAATTTCAGACATGCTTTGCTCGACTACTAAATGTAAAACAACAGGCTTCTGGCGTCTTAGACGCACGGCGGCTTCGCGGCGCTGTAAACCATAGTAGTATATATGTGAAAAATCCAGCCCAATCTAAACACTATATAAAGATTTGTGATTTTTTTAAATGTTTGTGGGGTCATCTTTGTGGGTTAATAACGTCACACATATTTCATAAACAATTGGGTTCGGGACATTAACAAGGTTGATTTTGATACCAAGCTTCATTTCGATCCGAGAAAGTGTTTAAAACTTATCGTGTCCCATAAAAACGACTAGGACGCAAAAATCATATACAATATCATACACAGTTATACCACATCAACCAAATGGTCACCATATTATTAATGGTCAAATTCTATATTAATATGATGTTTATGACACTTCTTTAGTTTATCTGACCCTATCTTTTGATCTATTTACTATTTAATTGTATGCATTGTGTCAATTTATTAGTGGCGATTTATAAATATTAATAGAAGGGATCATCTAATCTAAAGAAGGTGCATGTTTAATACATATATACGAAATTATTTATTTATATAATGTGATTTATTTGTAAATGTTGAAAATGAAAATAAAATACGGGCCTTCGGCCCGTAGCCGCTACGCGTTTCGGCTCTTCGCGCCTCGTCCGCTTAGCGGCGTTGGCCCACCGGGCCGCTTCGCGGCCCGGTGGCCTCCCAGTGACCGCTTTGCGGCCACATTGTTGTTGTTTTGTATTATGTATGGTTTCATTATCGTTTCTTGTTACATGGCATTTTGCCACGTATTTAGCGAATTTTAACAGCCTCGTTTCGTATATATATAATATATATATATATATATATATATATATATATATATATATATATATATATATATATATATATATATATAATATATATATATATATATATATATATATATAATATATATATATATATATATATATATAATATATATATATATATATATATATTAATATATATATATATATATATATATATATATATATATATATATATATATAATATAATATATATATATATATATATATATATATATATATATATATATAATAATATGGGTTTCATTATCGTTTCTGTTACATGGCATTTTGCCACGTATTAGCGAATTTTCACACAGCCTCGTTTCGTATATATATATATATATATATATATATATAATATATATATATATATATATATATATATATATATTATATATATATATATATATTATAATATATATATATATATATATATATATATATATATATATATATATATATATATATATATATATATATATATATATATATATATATATTATATATATATATATATATATATATATATATATATATATATTATATATATATATATATATAAAATTTTTTGGACATATATTTTGTTATCAGGAAGCCAATAGAACCGATTCCGCTTACTCCCACCCTCAAGTTCCCCCATCGCGAAACAACCTCATTAGCGAATTTTCAATTTTCATTAATGAAAATTCGTATATATATATATATAATATATATATATATATATTATATATATATATATATATATATATATATATATATAATACATATATATATATAATATATATTATTATAATATATATATATATATATATATATGGGACATTTATATATTTTGTTATCAGGAAGCCAATAGGAACCGATTCCGCTCACTCCCACCCTCAAGTTCCGCCATCCGAACAACCTCATTAGCGAATTTTCATTTTCATAAGGAAAATTCGCTAAAAGTATATATATAAGTATTTCTTAGTTAGCTGGTTGTATCTTTAAATTAGTGTTTTGTCTTTATCAATACCTTTTTACTAAAATTCTCTTCTAATTTGTTAAAGGGGAAATATTCCTTAAGAATAAGCTTATATTCATTTTTCAAAGCAATCATCTACTCAATAATATTGCTAAGCATAAATTTACCATGAATCAAATAAATAAATAAATAAATAATTTTTTTTATTTTCTCCACATACAAAAAGAATACATATTATTTTATTTAACAATAATTAATTGTTTAGGAGAAACCCATAAGGCAAGCCCTTGAATCGGAAGTCGTCTCACTTTGACATTATTAGTTTGAATGTATCTTAATTTTTCTTTGTGAAATGTACACTATATGTATTATGGTTATAAATAACAAAAAAAAAAATAAAACATACAAATCGAATATAAATTTATTTGTTCGTGAATATTGACAGGGTAATGTTTAGGCTTTCAGTATTAAAGCTATTATTTAAAAATGAATGTTTATTGACATAAACGGTTATCTTTCATATCCTAATCGATTAACTTAGGGTTTTCTATAAACTGCGTAGGCCTCTTCGAAGGTCTTCCGGTGGTGACCACGTCAAAGTAGTAGTTCTTATCAGAAAACGTTTAATTAGAATAAATTTAATATCATCACAGATTTTTTAAAAGTGAAATGAGGTCCCAGAGATATTTAAAAGTGAAATGAGTCCCCCACAGATATTTGAAAGTGAAATGATCCCAATAGATATTTTAAAAGTGAAATAGTCCAATAGATATTTTAAAAGTGAAATGAGTCCCCATAGATATTTAAAAATGAAATGAGTCCCATAGATATTTAAAAAGTGAAATGAGTCCCAAGATATTCAAAAGTGAAATAGTCCCAATAGTATTTAAAAGTGAAATGAGTCCCCATAGATATTTAAAAGTGAAATGGAGTCCCAAGATATTTTAAAAGTGAAATGATCCCACAGATATCCCCCCCCCACAGATAGTTTATTAAAAGTGAAATGAGCCCATAGATCCCAGATATTTTTAAAAGTGAATGAGTCCCCAAATATTTAAAAGAAATGATCCCCACAGATATTTAAAAGTGAAATGAGTCCCAATAGATATTTTAAAAGTCAAATTAAAGTCCCATAGTATTTTAAAGTGAAATAGTCCCCATAGATATTTTAAAAGTGAAATGAGTCCCATAGATATTTCAAAGTGAAATAATCCCCATAGATATTTTAAAAGTGAATGAGTCCCCACAGATATTTTAAAAGTGAAATGAGTCCCCATAGATATTTCAAAAGTGAAATAAGTCCCAATAGATATTTTAAAAGTGAAATGAGTCCCCAATTATTCCACTTACTTAATTAATAATAATTGTAATCACAAGTCATGACTAAGGATTAAATACTATACTTTGCTATGACAAATTATAAATTTCTTCCCGAGGCATTCTTTATTTCCTCTTTCTCGCTCTATGTGACGAATAGAAAAAAATATGACAAAAGGAAACAGGGAAAGCGGAAAAAGAAAAAGTAAAGATAAAAGATAAAGCTTGGCTTTGCAAGAGTTCAAATTACTTTTTTCCTTTGTACTTTAATTTAACTTAATTTCAACTTATTTTTTTTTATTTAAAAATATATTTTTTTTTAAGGCCAAAATATAAAATATTTTTAGGGAAAATCTTAAGTAAGGCAAAAGCACAAACAACTGAAGGGAGGACTTTTTTCTCTAATATTTCATTTCTATCTAATATTTAATAAATAACACTTATTTTTATTATAAAGATCTGAGAAGAACTACTCCTACAGCACAATGTCCTTAGGATGTTAAAGTAGGAGCTCTTTATAAAATGTTTAAAAAATTAGAGATAAATAAAAGTCTCGTCTGATATCTAGCTTCGAGGCCGTGATCGCAAAAACACTCGATTTCGGCACCAGAGGTCCAGGGTTCGCATCCCAGGCGAACCCTGTTTCAAATTTGTTTGTTGTGAAACTGTGTTCCAAGTTTATGTAAATAAATAGTATTGGTATGAATAAGATTTCTTCAAAAAAATATCATCCCAATAGCACGACTGGACCTTGTGATTAATTTTTATACCTAGTTTCATCCAGGGGCAGACTGGCTATTGAGGGCAAGTGCGGCCCCTCAGCCAAAAATAAGCTTAAAGAAAAACCAATAATAATAATAATAATAATAATAATAATAATAAAACAACATGTCAAATTCATATGTCGCGTGCCACTTACCCATAACCTTAATAAAACTACCCAAGAAAAATATCAAATACACAGATTTGGCCGCAGAAATCATTAGAATTAGGAAAATGAAATCAGCTACAGTTATTCCCTAGTATTATCGCAAATGGAATAATTCATAAAGACTTAAAATCAGCAAAGAAAAATAGATATACCGGTTTCTCTCATTAAGCTCATCCAAAAATCAGTAACTACAAACCAGCTCAATAGTACGAAAGACCTTGAATATGACTTAATAGTACGCAACATAGACATGACTCGACACAACTTTTGTGAGACCACATTAGTTCCTACATGAGAAGGTGACTTGGTAAAAACCCGTCCCTTGCTCTTAAAACTAGCCCAGGCTAAGAATTAAAAGAAAAAAATAATAATAATAATAAATTGTGTCCAGATAATTATAAAATAAAAAAAAAAGTAAAATTGTAGAAACTTGGCACACAGTGTCCGCTCTACAATTAACCACTTTCTAAGTGAGAAAAAAAAAACCTAAAACATAATAATAATATAATAAATGCGTTTAGAACCTTGCGGTTCAACAGGGATAACCCCTGCGGGAACCACCTCGGGTGGTAGTGGCAACCGTTACGCTCAAAGTGAATTCTAAAGTTGGCGAGAATTTATTTAAACAATAATCATCTATAAACTGAGAGCGTAACCTGGGATGCGATCCCCAGACCTTCGTGGGTGTCAAAGGCCAGTGTAAAGACTAACGCCTTAACGGCCTCGGCCACGGAGGCGGCTAAAAGAAAAACCAACGAAAATTAAAAAAAAAACCGGGTACGGGGTACCTCGGAACTTTTCCTGATCACATCGGATTCGCTACGCTCATCCTCCCCGCTTCGGACTCGCTTCGATCGTCCTCAGAAATATAGTTTGCCAAATGTATACTGCAACATGCCTACGGATACAGCAACATGCCTCGCTTCGCTCGTCTTCAGATACAGCACTGACCACGCTCGATGCTCCTAAATTTTTATGATCCAAAAAAATCATACATATACATGTAATATTGAAACGAAACTTGGTGTACTTATTTATTAGGTAATAATATACAATTGTATCAAATTTCAACTCAATTGGACCACTTCCCAGTTTTTTAAAAACGTACACTAGTCATTCAATCAATAATGAACTAATGCTGATAATGAGATGAAACATAGTACATATGTTAGTCTTATACATATTCACATGCGTGCCAAATCTTAATCCGATCGCATAATTTTCCAGCGTTTTTTATTTTCCGAAATGTTTGCTGAGTCATTATTGCGGGTTAATGACGTCATAAAAAACTATTTTCCGAATAGCACAACTACAACGGTAGACTAATTTTTGTATAAAATTTCAACTCTTTAGTATAAATACACTGGACGCTACAATGATAACAGACAGACAAGTTTGCGAAAACCACTCAGGAGGCCTTAAAAACGACTGAAACGTATAATTCCGTCTCCAACCCGATTTCGGATTTTTTTGCAAACACAATACTTTTCCTACATACCTACGGTATAAATGAGGAAAATTAAAACTGATTAACATACTTAATATTTAATATATTAATTACACAAGAGTCAAAGGGACTTAAAGCTTTAAGTTATGCTTAGGGACAAATGTTTTTAAAGTACTTAATTGAATATTCACAATTTGTTACCTACATTTAGGGCCTTTAAGGCCCCCATTCTTTATACATGTACCTCGAAAGGTCCCAAACTGAAGACTAGGGCGTCAAGGGGTCTTTATGACACTTTATCAGGGCCCTAAAGAAGTACAAAAAGGGTACACTAGGAGCTACGATGATAACAGACACACACACATACAGACAGACAACTTGGCGAAAAACACTCAAGAGGCCTTAAAAACGCCTGAAACGGATAATTCCGGTGACATCACGGTTTCAGATTTTTTTACCAACAAAATACTTTTCCTATATACCTACGGTAAAAAGGAGGGGAAGTAAAAATAAGTTAAGAAAGTCTTGTATTGAATTCCTTATCTTTCCTATTATAGGAAACGAAGAAGCAAAATAATAATATGGAATAAATAAAGTCAGTAATAATAGATAAAATAAAGGTAGAAAGGCCTTAACAAGACCATTTATTAGTTATATATAAGGCCTTAAAAAATAACGAATCTTGCTATAAAAAGCAAGGACAAACAATAAAGCTGTGAGGAGTAAATGTGTATATATATATATAACAATTAAAATAACTTACAGAGATGGTTAAAAAATATAGAAGGAAAGGAATGTACTCGAGCTTTCGCCGTGCGGCTTCGTCAGTAACGTTGCTACACTCTGACGAAGCGCGCACGGCGAAAGCTCGAGTACATCCTTTCCTTTCTATATTTTTAACCATCTGTAAGTTATTTTATTGTTGTTTTAATCTTATGATTTGTTTCTCTAATTTTTTCTAGTTTTGATATACTTAGGGTGACTTACTCTTAATGGGACAAAATAAATCTTGATAACCTATTGGACCAGGCCGAACAAAAAATATCATGTAAGCATAGGGATCGATTCTCAATGTGTTCTCTAGAAAAATCGACATATCGAATATTATTCGATTTACTTTTACTATCTAATTCTAAAACGCCATCAACTTGGAAACTACTAAAGCTAAAGAGATGCCGGGTTTCACTATTCAAGGACATTAAATTTCCCTTATCAAATGGTAATACTTTATGTCGCAATCATCAAATTAAACTTTAATTTTATTGCATTTTAAAATAAAAAAAAATTTATTAGTACTAAAAATGTAAAAATTTTTAAAATGCCAAAATCTTCGATATTTGTTCACTCATAGTTGAAACCTAAAAATCTTAAAAACAGCCTCATTCCATACCCTTTAAAATGATATAACATAATGTAATGGCTTGTTTTATAATTAACCCGAGAATATTCTTAAAAAACTTGATGTAAGTCGCTTAGATTCTAAATATTCTCTAATGTAAACACAAGACATTACATTTAAATTATTTCAATTTGATTTACAAAATAACTTTATTATTAATTAGTTATAACTTTATTTTATTAATTATTATATGTTTTTTTAATCATACAGAAAAATAACAAACCCCTCCTCCACTCCCATATAGCTTAAAAAACTTAATTTAAGTCTCTTATAATAAAAACAATGCAGCAAAAAAAACATTTCTTGAAGAATTTTGTTGAAAGAATAAAAGTAATAGGTAAATATTTATACATAAATAAACAATAAAAATTAATAACTTTTTAACTGCAAAGGGGAATTAAAAATCATTCTTCATGTAAATCATAAGAGAGATTTAAATCTCTTCCTCTCTCAACTCTATATACATAGTCTAACATCTTCCTTAACACTAATTGAGTAGCTTTTCAATTTGTGCTGCATATTATTGCACTCGGACTCATGCACTTTTAGCATCAGGGTAGTCAATTTGAGGTATTTAATATATATATAACATTAATATATATATATATATATATAAACTATATATATATATATATTATATATATTATAAATTATAGATTATATTTACATAATATAATTAGTATAAATATATAGCAGTATTATATAAATATACAGAGTATTATTATTTATATAATAATTATATTATTATATTACTATTTATAATAGTATGGTCAGGTATTATCGTTAACAGAGATAATATATATATATTATTAATATATATATTCAATATATAGTACCGTACCTAGAGCCCGAAACATAAGTCAGGATTAATGAACTTATTTAATATATAATAAGTATACATTATATAATCACAATAATAGTTAATAGATATTACCAATAAGTAGAACTATCCTAGAAAATAAAAACATACTGAGGAAGACATAACTGATATATAATCACCATACAATACATGACAATTTTTTTACAGACCCTAAATAACCTGAACAAGATAACGTAGGTAAAATCTAAGTTTCATATCTTGGTTGCAAACACAATACTTTTCGTATATACCTAGTTATTTATTTATTTATTTATTAACAAAATCACTTACATAATATACTTGTACCAACCCATCGTGGTTTTTATCTTAATTTATGGTTTTACCTTTAATTCTATATTATTTACTTAATTTACTCTTATATTATGATATTTAATACCATTTGACCTGCTCATTCAGTGTAGTCTAGTCCTATTTTATCTGTTTGTCAATATAGAAGAGGTGCTGATGACAATTAACATCTTGGTTAGTGGGTTAAGCACCTCAATAATAAATAAATGAACTTTTTAGTTTATTTTTAAGATTTAAATTATTCTAAAGAATTAAGATAAAATTGGTCAAGGAACACTCATATTTTGAAAACTTTCTAAAAATAAGGAACTCAAACAAAGAATCTTCAATAAATGAAAAACAAGCTAAAGAAAATATCAGACTTGAGATGGAACGAACCTAAACAAGACAAAAAAAAGGGAAAGAAAAAAGTAAAAATTGGAAAGAGATCCATTCAGGTCGTATAAAAGGCTAGCCCTATTTAAAATTCATTCAGCAACTCCCTAATTTAAACAAATTTTATTATTATTAAGAAATATGTTTTAAATAGCCAGTTCTTATTCCTAATTTTATTATTTGGTTATTTTATTAAAAGGTTTTAAAGTCCGGGTTTTGAGCTTAGTTAAATTTTAAAATTGTTCTGAAACTAAAATTTATCGATTAAGCTTGTTACCTGATAACTTGTTTTAAAGACATTTCAAGTTTCAATTTTTTAATGATCGAGTTTTTACAAAATATGCATGGCGGTTATAAAGCGTAGACAACCGCTTATCTTGGTATATACTTCACATTATATTCTTAGGAATTTTAATTAAAGGGAAGAGTGAGTTCAGACTCTTTCGGTCCCTGATGAGTTGAATGAAACTAAAACTGTAGGACATGAACTTATGTAGAGTTATAACATACGAGTTATGTATAATGTTCAATTTAATTTGTAGACAAGTCTGCTTTGCGTTGCTAAGCGTGTTTTTAGGATCGTCTTCTGTGATTGATTACACGTATTACAAAAAATAAATTTGATGTCAAAAGTAGACGTTGTATACTAAATTTTATTAATCAAAAAAATCGGAAAATTATATGTCGCGAGAGGATCTTATGCAATCCGCGAGAAATGTTACTGTGACCCAAATTTGCCTTCCACAGAGCTCAAACTGGTGACGCAATCGTCGGGTTTATTGTTATGACGTGGAAACCAAGCTCAACATCTCAAATGGAGAGCTGCCGCATATCGGAGACACAAGAAGACTTGTTTGAGAAAAAAAGCGTGCGCCGAGCTTCGGTCGAATTTGAAAGTTTTTTGCTGACAGTTTTCTTCGGGATTGCTACGGCGGCGTGTCGCATCTAATAGAGTATTAGCACAAGGTATAAGAAATCGGTCCAAATACAGAATAATTATACCCATGCACGTTGAGGCCACCAAAATGTTGACAGCGTAAGCACAATCTCGACGGCCTAAGAAACGCACCGCAGATTTATGGAAACAGAACAAAAAGTTGGCTTGTATCGTCACAACATCCAGAATAAATAATAAGCCCCCCACTGAACTTCACACATGCGTTGCCGTGTGCAGCGGACTTTCCTGTGAGCCAATAAGACAGACAGCACTAAATGATCCAGTGACTAGTTACATAGGAAGGGCACGTACCACCTCGTAATTTGTCCCGAAAGATCTGGCCCCCGTGTAACTATTTATCATTCGTCCCATATAACTGAAAAGAAGGAAATGATAAGATCAGACCGTCTTAATGCTATACTACCTTGACGAGATAAAGACGCATCGAAGGAAGGAGCTGAACAAATAAAAAAAAAAATGATTTTTTATATGCTTCGTAAAGAATTCTGGAAAAAACCGTTGGCAAAGTGTAAAAATCTCATGGGGATTACCTCTTGAACGGCACCAAACATAAGTACTATCCCATGAAGAAGTAAATAAGTTTTCGAACAAAACCAAGGACAAATATTGAGCATATATGAGCTGTTGAACTCACAAGCTAACGTCATTTAACGGCTAACTAGAGAAAGGCACTATAGTGGAACGCACTATACAGATTTAGTTTCTGAGTTCTCTATCTAGAAAGCATTAGTGTCGCATTTGTAAGTACACCACATATTATTAATGCAGTACATATTATTCTCGAACCTCGGTATTAAACAACAACACAAATTTCCGACAAGTCAACTTTCTGGGGATGATACCACGTCTTTACAAAAGGGAGTGAAGGGTCTTAAAAGGGAGGTCTTTAATAGAGGAAGAGGTCTTAAAAACACCTGAAAACGAATAATTCCAGAGACATCCCCGGTTTCAATTTTTTTTTCAATACTACTATTTTTATTTTCAATCTTCTTATCGAATAATAGACTAGAGCTTCGACTGATAACAGACAAACCACACAAAAAGGAAAACTCCTAAGGAGGCCGCCTTTAAAAACACTTGAAACGGATAATTCTGGTTTCATCCCGGTTTGGGATTTTGTTTGCAAATACAATACTTTAGTGTGTTGCCCAATCATAGTCTATAACTAAGTAGCTTTAACAGGCACACAATTAAAAACTATGAAAGCTGGCAATAAATGCAGGTATATACATACCCATGTTTTGAGGATTTAGAGTTTGCTATAATAAAAAATTCATTTAGTATAAGGTGTTTGGAAATTAAAGTGCGTTACTACAAGGCTTACAGGCAGCGGACGTGATTTAATCATGTACTACTAGTGCGAAGACGGTTATTATTCATGGTGATTTCATCCCGAGTAGTTAGGGATTGCTTGTCTTTGCCATAGGTACAAATATTTAAGTGTTGATTGGCAAATAAAGTCTATTCAATGCTTTACAGGCAAAGGAGACAGCTTTAAAAAAGTATCACATGCATGAAGAACTGAGGTTAATTCCGTGTTTCATCACACAGGTTTTGTGGTGTATTTTTGGTATGACTCAGTACACACTTAACTTTTAGTGAGATTATATAGATGCAAATTGGTTACTGTATGAGCTAATAAAGCTTTAACATAAGGCACAAATCATCCTATTACAACGAGAAAAACGGAATAATTTCCTAGAGGTTATTCTAATAACCCTGTTAAGCTTGTGGATTGAATAGCTTTTGCAAAAATACAATACTTCTAAGTGTGTTGCAATAATTCCACTCACACAAAGGTCTTACAGTGGTCTACTGCAACTTTTAAAACACTTGAAACGGATATTAAATTCTGGTGTTTATATCATACCCGGTTTGGAATCTTTATGAGTTATTGCAAAGTAAACAAATAACTTAGAAGTATGGATTGAGGGCAAATAAAAGTCATAAATCAGTAAAGCTATTCAATCAGGAACACTTTTAAAAACACTTGGAAACGGGATAATTCTGGTTGCGGGAAAAACCTGGGTCAGGTATAAAATTGAATTTGTCAAATACAATAATAATTTTATGTGATGGTTGACAGAGATAAAAGTCTAAGAGTACACAAGAGGCCATTACAGGCATATTCCCTCCTTTCACGTCAATCTATTTGCTCTTGATGAAATATATCGTCTTATCTTTAGGTTTTTTCCCACTTAAATAATTTTGACACGATATATTGTATGCCTCCGGCGATGTAGATTTTATTAGCGAAAATACGGGTAGTGACCTAATTGATGCTATAAGCTTAAAAAATTCGAGAGAAACGAGGTGAGGCTTATACTATACTGATAATATTTACACTCCATGGAGAGAAAAAGCTTGACGGCCTCGTGCTCACCTAACAGGTTAATGACCTTGAATTATCGATGGCACCTAACTTTATGATCAAACAAGAACCGTAAATATACCTGCCATACCATAAGGAAACATAGTAAAACTATTTATTATGTGAAAAGAATACACTTTTAACTTAATTTTGTTATCTAATGATAAAAGTCATTCGAGAAAGATTGTGAGAAAAATTGTGAGAAAACCTGTGAGAAAAATTGTGAGAAAACTGTGAGAAAAATTCCGATAATGAGAGAAACTCGGCACATTTGATGGTCCTATTTATGACTACTCATGCGATCATAAATATGATAGGTTTGAAATATTTTTCGTCTTAATATTGACAGTCTGTTTTAATAATGAAGCGAGATAAAAGACGTTCCAATTTAACAATAGGAAAAACAAAAAAAAAGCAATTTCATTTCCTTTTCTTCGTTTTATAAGAAGATGCGAAGCATTATAAAGAAGAAAAATATGAACCCTTGGTTTTTCATCAAAATTTTATTTTTAAACGACAAGAAAACAATTATAGGGAAACCCTACAGACGACGGGGAGAAACGAAGTTAAAAGGGGGAGGTGACCCCTTTTTAACTTAGATCATGATAAAAAAATTGAAATTTATGTCAATCATTATCGTAGAGAGAGCAAAACAAGGAGATCGAGCGAGAAGGATGTAATTTTTTTAAATTTCATCAGAAATGTATTGATTAACGAGCGAAGCGAGCAAATATAAATAAGCAATTTATTTTTTTTTTAATTTTATACTATTTCTTTATTTTAAGCCTTTCTTAAAATTCAGCTAATGCTATAATTGTCACGGATTAGCCTCGGCTATGAAATGTTTTAATAGTCCTTCGATTTCGCTTAAAATCTTAATTGAATAATTAATCTAATTAATAATCTTCAGTTTGTATCACAACAATAATTTCTACTCTCGATTACAATAATAATCTCGGTTTAGCCTCAGCAATTAAATGCTGTTATTGTCCCTCAATTTCACCAAAAGTCTTTTAATAATAATATTAATAATCTTAAAGCCAATCTTAAGCTTTTATCACATCATAATTTCTTACTCTCGCAATAATAAATCTCGGCTCAGCTTCAGCCAATTAATCCTGTTATTGACCCCTCACAGATTTCACCTTAGATCTTTTAATAATAATATTAAATAATCTTAAAGTCAATCTTAAGCTTTTATCACATCAAATTTCTTTACTCTCGCATAATAATCTCGGCTCAGCCTCAGCAATTAAAATCCTGTTATTGTCCCTCACAGATTTCACCTTAGAATCTTTTTAATAATAAACTAAATAAATAAATAAACCATTTATTTGCAGATTAAATATTCTACAAGAATAACATTTTTTTAATACTAAGCCAACTTACATGCAAAAATCGGCGATTAGCCGTGGTGCTTTTAAAAAGAGAGATTGGATGGTACATCCTAAAACTTAACCTAATTAATAATAATTATTTAAACATTTTTTTTTTTTAGATTATTAAAACTAACATAAATAACTAGGAAGCAACAAATAAATAACATAAACACTAAATCATACATACATACTTATCATATATATAGATACACAACATTCATATATTACATCACATACAATACACTATATACATACATACATACATTATATATATATATATAATACTATATATATATATATATATATATATATATATATATATATATATAATAATATATATATATATATTACCATACATGCATATATATATATATATATTATATATATATATATAATATATATATATATATATATATATATCATATAACATACATACACCCACATACATACACACATATATATATATTTGGTTAAATTAATTTTGTAATAAACCTTTTGTAAATTTGACCCATCCTTGCCCATTCCTGTCTATCTTTGGCTACCCTCTGCACGTCTCCTCTCCACAGATCCTTTTCATTCTTCATCCCATCTTACTTTAGGCCTTTCCTCTACTTCTCCTTCTCCCCTTGGGTACCATTGTATTAGTTTCTTACTCCACCTTCCATCCTCAAGTCCTTACTATGTGTCTGTCCAACCCCATTTCCTTTCACTAATAATACCAACAATATCTTCTAAACCTCTTCTTCTTACCCATATCGTTAGTTTTCCTTTCTCTTCTACTTATCCTTAGCATAACACTTTCCATATCATTGAGCTACTCTCATCTTCTGTATTACACTGTGATTTATAACCCAAGTCCCGCTCCATATATCATTACAGGTAACACACACATATTATATAACCTCTTCTTCCACGCCATGTCCACATCCGATCTAAAAAGGTGCTTGTACTTATTAAAACTGGCCCAACCTAATGATATTCTTCTCCTAAATCTCTCTTTCTTTCTTCTCCTCTCCTTTACTTGATATTATTGACCTAGGTAGATGTAGATTATTAATAATAATATTAATAATCTTAAAGTCAATCTTAAGCTTTTATAACATTAATAATTTCTTTACTCTCGCAATAATAATCTCGGCTCAGCCTCAGCAATTAAATCCTATTATTGTCCCTCACAGATTTCACCTTAGATCTTTTAATAATAATATTAATAATCTTAAAGTCAATCTTAAGCTTTTATCACATCAATAATTTCTTTACTCTCGCAATAATAATCTCTGCTTAGCCTCAGCAATTAAATCCTGTTATTGTCCCTCACAGATTTCACCTTAGAACTTTTAATAATAATATTAATAATCTAATATATCTTAAGCTTTTATAGCATTAATAACTTCTTTACTCCTGCAATTAAAATCTCGGTTCAACCTTGGCAATTAAATATTTTCATAGCACCTTGTTTCACCTAAGACCTAAGTAGTTTGAACCATATTAATAATTTCTTTACTATCACGATAATAATCTCGGTTGAGCAATGACAATTAAATCAATTAATTGTTATTATAGTCCTTCGATTTCTTTATTTTAACCCTTTCTTAAAATTCAGTTAATGCTATAATTGTCACGGATTAGCCTCGGCAATGAAATGTTCTAATAGTCCTTCGATTTCGCCTAAAATCTTAATTGAATAATTAATCTAATTAATAATCTTCAGTTTGTATCACAACAATAATTTCTTCTCTCACTTGCAATAGTAATCTCGGCTAAGCCTCAGCAATTAAAAGCTAAAGATTATTAAAGATTAGCAATTAGATATTATTGAAGATCTTTTAATAATAATAATAATCTAATGGGTAAATAAGATAAGATAAGATGCATTCTGTTTAAAAAACTTCATAATTCTAAAAGTGTACTAAATCCTTTCATTATGTCTCACTACTTTCTTGCCGTTCTATTGAAGTTTTTAACCATCTCTATACTTTTTTAAAATAATCAAATATTCATTTTTAAAATAATTTAAATTGATTATTTTCTCCAAAACTTAACTTACTAAAAAGTTTAAGTCCTATAAAAAAAATTATAAAAATATATAAAAAACCTAAGTAAAAATATATTAACGTATAAATGTATGTGTGTGTCTTTGAGAGAGAGAGTGTGTGTGTGTGTGTGGGATATATATGTACGTATATGTTTTTAACATTTCATCAGCAAATGTCTGTAACCTACTTTATAACTATAAATATGTTTAATTTAAGTGTCGGCAAGACCTGTATAGTAAATATCTATCAGGATAAAAATTGTTTATTTATCTATCGCTAGTATAAGATACTTTTAAGATAATTTTCATAAAATATATTGGATATTACTTTCATTTACTAATTCTGTTTAGTAAATAATATTTTTTTTTATTATTTTTAATAAAATCTGCTTACTAGTTCTGTCTAGTAAACAATGATATTTTTAAATACCTAAATTAGAAAATTTTAATCTCAACACTAGTTCTGTCTAGTAAATAATAAATATATATTTTTAATAAAATCTGCTTACTAGTTTGTCTAGTAAACAATGATATTTTTAAAATACAACTATATTATGAAAATTTTAATCTCACACTAGTTCTGTCTAGTAAATAATAAACATATATTTTTAATAAAATCTGCTTACTAGTTCTGTCTAGTAAAACAATGATATTTTAAATACAACTATATATGAAAATTTTAATCTCACACTAGTTCTGTCTAGTAAATAATAAACATATATTTTAATAAAAACTGCTTACTAGTTCTGTCTAGTAAACAATGATATTTTTAAATACAAACTATATTTAAAATTTTAATCTCACACTAGTTCTGTCTAGTAAATAATAAACATATATTTTTAATAAAATCTGCTTACTAGTTCTGTCTAGTAAACAATAATATTTTTAAATACAACTACATTATGAAAATTTTAATCTCACACTAGTTCTGTCTAGTAATCACATGAATGTCATAAATGGCTGTAGGGCTAATAAAAGCCAATGCCAAAAAAATAAAAAAAAATTAGGAAATAAATGTACCAAACGTCTTAAATTTTCACCATACATTATAAATTAAGAATAATATTAATGAGGTCAGTAATTAGGAAGAGGTGATAGACCACCTAGCTAGTAGGCCACGTTGTTGTGCCCTTTTTGCTAACTCTCTTAGTTCGATGATAGATTTCCTCCTTAAGAGTCATGAGTGCTGTTATTTTGCGTCTAATCCGCTAAATAGCCAAAACTTTACTAAGAGTTTCAGTAGCTTCATATAGAATCAACACGTGCCCCCACTGCCAGATAAAACTTTTCTGCTCTCGCAACTACTAGGCAAAAACTTACATATTTTATACAGGGAATTATTGAGGGTCCTAGTATTTACCTAAACTCAGTTTCGTTTAGGGTTCTATTGAAAGTACCTGACATAGCATAGGCTCGTAGCCATTAGCTTAAAGTCCCATTCGTAGGACTGTACGTGAAAGAATTTCTATCCCTCGCATAAAAATCGTAGAAGCCCCGACCGGGATCGAACCGGGTTTAACTGGGTGGCAGGCGCATGTGCTCATCATACACTAGTAGTATTATGGGGGGAGTGGTAGTAACTACTGGGCAAGTAGGCCACGTTGTCGGGCCCTTTTGCCAGCTCCCAAGATAGTGTTCTACCTCCTTTTAATTTCAAGTGTAGGTATATTTCATCTAATCTAGACAGAAGAGCCGTGGATTTCTATGGTTCCTCTCATGTTTTTTTATTCCAATCATACATATTCTCACTGATTTATAGTCTAGTTAAAACTAGGAACAACACGTGCCTCGCTGTTAAACCAAACCTCAATATACTTTAAACTATAAACATATTAATAATTATAATAGGTATATTCATAGATAGTTAGTATCTAATGCATAATATATTTTATTAATAATATTTATTAAGTTTACATAGAAAATATAAACATTTATCAAGGCAACTTCAACTCAGTGCTTCACACATGTTGAGACAGCAAGCTTATTGTTTTGTATTTATGCACATTTAAAATTAATGATTTGTAATTTGGCGGGTACATTTTAGTGTTGTAAATACTACAGAGCGCATGTGTTGCTATATCGTAAGTTAGCGTTATAGCGCAACAGAATATCAAGAAGACGCGAAGAATTCCCCACTCTTGGAGTGATAGAAAATTCGTTGATGCAACAAGTGGTTTTTGCAGTTAATTTTTATTTATTTTATTATTTAATCTGTTAATGTGTATAACGACTGAGCTCAGATGGACAATGTTATGTGAGTATTGTGTACGCAGTAAAATTTACTAATCTCAAGAGAAAATTGGTTCTCCTTGAGAGCAGCGACGACCGGTCTCCATCAAGTCGTTTTGAAGATTTACTTAGCCGGAAATTAAGCTTACCACCTTTATTTGCTAGAATTGCTGTTGTCGGTGAGGATTCCGGGCTATACGGAACACGTAAACGGATGCGCAGGAAATTGTACATATAAAAATACCCCTAAGCTCTGGAGAGGTTACGCCCCCTATTTTGCTTTTATTATTGTAAATAGTTTTGTATTGCTTGCTTTAATTTTAATTTTGCTTATGCACTTCCAGCCTACAAGTCTGGAAGAGTTGTGTTGAAGAAGAGAGTAGATGTAAGACTTTGTAATCCTACCTGTATGTATCCACACACCCTTGGTTATGGTAATGTTTTTTTATATTTTTTGTTTATACATATATTTCTACCCTTTATCTCTATACTAACTCTATATAAATTTGTGCTGTAATTTTGCGATTAACCCTATTTATCTCAATTCCTATTTTATTGTATGTGTTATTATTCATCATTTACAACCAATAACGCCTTGTATTTAGCCTAACATTAGTTATTATGGTAGTCTTTGTAACAATATATGCATGTGCTATTGCTTACCGCAAATTTATCTTGTTTTATTATTATTATTACATTATACAGTCCATCTATTAACGAAGTAGGGAACCCTGGGCTAGCAGGGTTTCTGGGCATAGTGTCCTGTGTTGTCAAGAGTCACGGTGGATCGGGTATCCAATTACGGATCCCTCTGACGGGCTCAACATTTGGTCCTTCTTAGCGGGATTTTTGTCGGTGACCATTTGGTCGTTTTCATTAGGATTTTGGTTGGTGACCATTGAGTCCTTGATATTGAGATTTTGCTGGATGAATATAAGATCATTTTAGTGGATTTTTATGATATTTTTGCTCTTTTATCTAGTCCTTTCCTGGTGTGTATAATCTTTGATTGGTTGGTTGTATGTATATGGAACATATTGTATATGTGGTATAGTAAATACTTTTATGTTGCCAGTATTGAGGATTTGTTGCTTAGACTTTGTTGAATATCAGGGCAAGTATTGGTTAGATAAAACTGTGGCTGTGTTCATAAGTTTTCGACAACTGATTGTATTGTGCACAGGTATTATTACGGGTATCTATTATTTTCTTTCAGGTAAGATCTCTCCTTTTCTTTTATTTTTTTGTATATATTATTTCTCTCTTTTTTTGCAGCTTGAAATTTTCCTTTTTAGTTTTGAGGTTTTTTGCTCATTCCACTTGTTGCTTTGGACATTTTTTGGTCCACATTGATCCATCAAGTGCTCTGCTGTATGCGACTACATTGTGTAGGAACTTGTGGATATATTATTGTATGGTACTATTAGTGATTATATTGTTTGATTACTACATTACTTTGCTCAGGTCTCACTCCACCTGTAGCTTTGTGAAGTGTATATTTACAGTTATATTATTTTCTACACTGTCAAGCTATTTGCATAGTTTTGCGCTCAATTTGAGCAGCTTGCAGGTCATTAAATACTGTATTTATAAATTTTCATTAATTTTATTGAAATTAATTTTTTTATTTAGCACTTCATGAGAGGCATAGTTTTGCCAATAAAATTTCAATTTGAAATTTATAATTTGGGATTAAATCTTGTTATTAAACAAGTTTATATTATTATAATACCTTAGATTTAGTGTGCACACAGTTTATTTTTTTTTTTTTACTTAATAATTTTTGTGAAAACATTCTGATAGGTTCAGAATCTATATTTAATTTGAGAAGAAATATTTGTACATTTTACTTATATTTTTATTTTGTGTATATATACTTAACCTGTGTATATTTTGTTGTATATATATATATTGTATATATATTGTATTAAGGTATTTCCAGTGTCTCATGTATTTTTTTTTGTCTTCAACCAGGTGTTGTTATACTGTTCCGGATCCGCAGTAACGATGAGCAATACTGGTGATGTTGGAGATGATGACACGGGTGCAGATATGCTGCTACCTTTGGAAAATAAGATGTCAGACACATTAGAAGACCTTAAGGAAATTTACGAGAAAGGTATTTTGGCTTTGACAGACCCGACTAAAGTAAACGTTTTCAAAGGTATGAGTAAATCATTATGTTCTTTATTTGAGAAGTTCCAGTTATATTTTGAGCAGTTACGCGAGATGACGCAAGCTGATGGAGTTACCCCTGTTATTACTGACAAACATACAGACTGGAGAAGACAGGCTAAAGAATATTACTATGAAGCAGAAGGTATGTTAGTTGAATTTAACACCAAGTCAACACCACTGGGAAGAGATTCTTTAAATAGCACTATTTCTAGTGGCAGGTCTAAAACTAAATTACCTCCAATTAAATTACCTTCCTTTAAAGGTTCCCGAACTGCATGGCCTCAGTTTAGGGACACATTTGAGAGCTTAATAATGAATGATAGTGAACTATCAGATATGGATAGGTTTCATTATTTAAAATCTGCCTTGCAAGACGCTGCTTTAGCCATCGTTGCTAAAGTCCCTATGAATGAAGCCAATTTTCTTGTGGCTTGGAATGCTCTCAAACGGCATTATGACAACAAGCGTTTATTAGCCACTGCCTACTTAGATAAAATTCTAGATATGCCTGTTCTCAGTGGCAAACCTAGTGTAGACAAATTGACAGAAGTTATTTCAACGCTTTCTGAAACAGTGGCGGCCTTCAACCTACTTGATGTTGCTAACCCTACTGAGTTTATTTTTTTTCATTTGTCACGCAGGTGTCTTGACAAAACGACAAGAGAAGATTTTGAAAACCATAACTCAATTGAGTTTCCCTCCTTGAAGACTTGATCAAGTTTCTGCAGTCACGTTGTACAGCAGCAGAGTTAGCGAGTAGCGGAACTGGAACGTCTAAAAGCTCTGGGTGTTCTTCTTCTGGTAATCGTTCTGGAGTAGGTAAAAACTTATCCTTACATTCTAAAGCAGGGGAAGTGAATGATAAAAGCAAGTTTAAGGGAAGGGAGTCCAATTTACAAAAGAAACCTCCACAACCTCCTTGCTTTATTTGCAAAGGGTCTCACCCTATTTACAACTGTTACAAATTTTCTAACACTCCGGTTAGTGAACGAGGAGCCTTGCTTCAGTCATGGAGAGGATGCCGTCAGTGTCTCACGGCGCAGCATGACACTAAGCATTGTGGCTCACGCTATCGCTGTAGATACTGCAAGAAAAAACATCATAGTTTATTACACTATGAAGGTGGGGAGGAATCTAAAAGAGAGCAGTCAGGTGCGGCTCATACTTCTGTACAGCTCAGTAATTCGGTTTCTCAACCTGTTGTGTTTAACAGCTTAGGATCAAAGCAAGTGGAGGTCATGTTAGGCACAGCGGTGTGTAATATCCAAGATGATGGTGGTAATCTTCATTCTGTTCGTTTAGCCTTCGACTCTGGTAGTCATTTTTCTTTTATTACGAGTGCCTGTACAAAAAGGTTAGGTTTAGTTGTCAAGCCGGTTAAGACTAATATTTGGGGAGTTGGAGCAACCCCTCTTAAGGCTTTAA